>SRMA01024361.1:62741-162457 GCA_007224835.1 Danionella cerebrum
TACATTACTAATAATAGCCAGTAGCATTGTCACTACATTACTAATAATAGCCAGTAACATTGTCACTACATTACTAATAATAGCCAGTAACATTGTCACTACATTACTAATAATGGCCAGTAACATTGTCACTACATTACTAATAATAGCCAGTAACATTGTCACTACATTACTAATAGTAGCCGGTAACATTGTCACTACATTACTAATAATAGCCAGTAACATTGTCACTACATTACTAATAATAGCCAGTAACATTGTCACTACATTACTAATAATAGCCAGTAACATTGTCACCACATTACTAATAATAGCCAGTAACATTGTCACTACATTACTAATAATAGCCAGTAACATTGTCACTACATTACTAATAATAGCCAGTAACATTGTCACTACATTACTAATAATATCTAGTAAGATTGCCCCCACATTAGTAATAATACAGTGGTTCTCAAACTTTTTTAGTCGAGCCCCCTTTTTAACAAACACTCCCTAATTGCAGAACATGTTACTTACGTTTGTTATCTCGTATGTACATGTGTGAGATGTACCGTTGAGAGATGATTTGAGTTTGAGTTTATTAAAGAAGAGTTTCAGTCATTGAGAGCGTTTTGTTTACCTCACGCGAGCACGCGAGAGAGAGAGATAGAGAGAGAGCGAGCGCTGGAAACAATCGTATGCCTTTTGTTCTAATATAAATCCTTTTAATTTTTGTCAGCTTATGAAAACCCAAATAACTCCATTAATAAAGGATCAAACTGTCCAAGATTGTGAAACTGTCCAAGTGAATGCTTAGTGGAAATAAAACCCTCACAGACTGAAGACGATGCTTATCGATCATCATCTTATCGTCAGGCTCAAAAAACATAGCAGACAAACTATGAGCTGTGCCCATTTCACAACATGAAATGTATTTTAGCGTGAGAAAACGGGTTTGTAGCGTGAGAGATCACTCAAGTGCAAGAGACTTACGTTGTGAGACACAGGAGCTGATCTCTGTAGTTTCGCTCGTGACGTAAGTATGGATGCGGATGCCAAAGGCATTGTGGGAAATGTAGTTTTTCCCCCCGTTTTCGTTACGTCCGCGCAATGGCAGAGATGGGCGATGACGTCAGCGCGCAGCGCTTGGTAAACAAATATGGCCGCGGCTTCGGCCTAGCTCCGGAGCTCCGGAGCTCTTACACCTCTCATACGGCCGTTACCGGACTTCGCGGCGGTTTGCATTCGCTTCATAAGACGCACCAACTTTTCCCCCTCAGTTTTGGGGAAGAAAAAGTGCGTCTTAAGAGCCGAAAAATATGGTAGTTTAAAAACCCCCCAAAACATATGTCTCTATGACTTTCCTGAGCTGGGATATAGATATGGCTTTTGGTTGTTATGGTAAACATTTTTGTTGCTAGGGAGTTGTCAGTCATGTCATAAAAAATTATGTTGCTACTATGATTACGTAAACAAACCCTAATTTCTCTATTTTTAATTCCCTTTTGTTAGGCCATTACAAGTCACTGGAAAATATTTAAGCCCTTCTACAGCCTTGAATGTTTTGCATTATGCTTGATCTGTTCTTGGACTGATCGATAAGTGTGCTTGGTTTTCATGAAGTTCTCAGTTTGAGTAACAAAAAGTATACAAAAAGAGTAAAAAAGTTTGACCCAAAGGTAAGTCAATAGAAAATGTCCAAACATTCTCAGCGAATTCCCATAGAGACCTGAGTGAGACCAGTTTTGATGGACTTGCAAAGTCTGGTGGCTGTAGCTTGAGGGTCTAGGATGAGATGCGTTTAGATTTTTTTTTTTGTCCAAAGGAATAAAAAAAAAAAACACAATGTAACAGTTGTTATAACTCTTTGTTAACGAAAAGGCACATACATGCCGTCTTGAGCTTGCCATTTCTCATTCCTTCAGCTTTAATATTAAAGATTGGTCATAGATGTGTATTCCAGCATGGCACTGACCCAAAACACACACCCAATAGAACAAAGGAATGGAAGCACATCATGGTCTTGGAGTGGTCCAGCCAATATCCAGACCTCAAGCACACAAAACATGTTGAGGGAATACCATTTACTTCGTTTTTAACACATTTTCTATATTTATTACTCTGTTCTTAGTCTCACTGTTGAAATAAACTTATAATTGATTGTCTGTGTTTCAAGAATGTCATTAGATTGCAGTCATTTGAACTTTCAATTCACAAAATAATGCTAAAAATACATGGATCTTGGTGCAAAAAAGGTACATTTAGTTTCACCAAATTGTTAATGGCAAATGCCTACAAGATTTAATTTCAATGGAAGTAAGAGAATGAAATTACCTTCATTCAGGTTGCCAATGACCGCCTGCTTCTTTAGGAAGTCATTGCAGAGTTTCTTGCTCAGTCCGAAAGCGACCATGTTGTGAGTGAATGTTCTAAGCGAACAATTGATATCAAGCGAACAATTGATATCAATTGGTAGTATTGAAAATAAACAACCTTTATCCTGAGACTCTCACCCAAGCTGGCCGAAGGTGATGTTCTCGTTAAATCTGGAGCTATCGTCTTTCTCCTCCTGGGTCATGTGACACCACTTCTCTCTGAGGGTATAAGAACAAAGAGGTTAAGCTCAGAAGTTACTGTTATTTCGAGGTCTTCTTTTGTGGCAAAACCACCAGCACGCTTCAAAACGTTGCAGTTTATTTTAAAACATAACTTCAAATGCATTCCAATGAAAATCAGGAGGTTAGAGAGTTAACAAGATGAGGAAAATGAGCAAATAAACAGAGCCATGGATTTTAACCATACACTGATACTCATGCACAATTCAACAAACTTCTGCACAAAGTTTATTGAGCTGCAATCAAGATTCACAATGAATCAAAACCAAAGCAAGACAAACAAAACCACCAATTGCTCAGATGGCAAACAGGAAAGTGCTCCCCGAATCCATTTCCCCCAAATCCTCAGCAGCAGGGTTAAACACAAAGGCTGTCTTGAGCGCTTCATAACAAAGCATAGGATTAGAAAAGTCTTCGGCATAAATGATGTGTGGGAAATTACTTGGAAAAACCAATATTCTTCACTGTCAGGTATAGGCGATTGCCTTTAGGGTTCAAATTGTTCACATTTCATCAAACTGTTCATCATTTCAATGCACACTAGTTGATGAAACAATTCCAAATTCAAAATGACAAATGACATTTATTGGAATCAGTTCAAACTGCAGGCTGGCAATCTTATAACTGAAGCTGCTTGCTTGTTTATCAAAGTGGCAGAGCCTATTCCAATGATGGCTTTGGAATCTTTGAACTAAAGATTCAACAACGGTTTAGTAATAATGGTAAAAGATTGAAAAGATTCCGGATCTCAGATTTCAAGATAAAGACTGCACCTTCTGCTTTCTACACAATGCACAGTTAAAAAAAAAAAAAAAGTAAAGTTTGACTCAAAAATCCACAAAGGGCTCAGTAAGTTGCTGTTTTAAAAAATGTGCAACATTCTTGTATTTTCATGTAAATTTCTAATGTAGAGAAAGAGAACTGAAAATTTAGTCCATAACTAACTGGTAGGAAAAGCCCCCAGAGCCTAATTTTCAGGTCATTATTATTCCCTAAAGGCCCGTAAAACTTATAATGTTACAGTTTGCTTTAAATATGGAAAATTGTTAAACTTTCTCCTGTTTCTAAGTGAAAAATATGCACATTGGTAATCATTTTGCCTTTTTCTGCGTGACATGAATATTCAAAACTGTCATCCAATCAGAACAATGAACAATTCATGGAGAATATTCAGTTGGCGCACATACTGAAACCTATTTAAATGTTTTTTTTTTTTTTTTTGGGTGGGCCATTTTATGCCTTTGTTAGACAGTGGAGAACGTATGGGATGCCATGCAACAGCTCATGCAATAAGATGAATGCATGACCATCAAAATATTTACATTTCCTGTTACTCAGCTGATTTAAGTTAGATGAACCACAGGTATTCATTTTCAATGTTTCATTATTAAACATTCATTAGGTTCAGTATTAAGCTGTTTAACCTAGACAATGTGGGAAGACAAAACATAAGGCACAGACTAAAGAGACCAACACAAGTTATCACTTCTTGCAGCGTTTCCTTTAAGCGCAGATGAAAATGTTATCAGGGAGTTCCACAGCTTCCTGAGTAGATACTGCACTCTCTTAAAACTGCCTTTTGTGAACTTAGCTGACCTCCATCAAGACTAAGCTTTACTAAAAGAAACGTTAACTATTCAGACATTTTTACTTAACAATACTTATTGTTTAAAAGCAACATTTAAAGGCAAGGATCTGTGAGCCAACATATCCCCTAACAAAAATTGTACATCTGTGACTAGCATATC
Source organism: Danionella cerebrum (assembly GCA_007224835.1). Classification (NCBI taxonomy): domain Eukaryota; kingdom Metazoa; phylum Chordata; class Actinopteri; order Cypriniformes; family Danionidae; genus Danionella; species Danionella cerebrum. The sequence goes on from SRMA01024361.1 coordinate 67,087, forward strand.
ACGCACATTTACTGCTGCACTAAAAATATTTCGCTGTTAAAAAAAGCGTGATCACCTGGCAGCTCAGGTTGCCAGGATGAAATGTAAATCTACAGTACCCTACTGTGGTCGGAATTAACTGTAGGTTACTGTTTATTTATTGCAACACTATAAAGGTCTAAATTACAGAATCTTTGTAAAAACGGTAATCTACTGGTAGCAGTGGTTGGAGGATATTGTGAAAATTACAGTGCCGTACTGTGGTTTGAATTACCAGCAGGTTACGGTTTAATTTTAGCAACAGTATAAATCTGTTCGCACCTACTGTTGTTGGCCAACCACTAAACCCAAGTGAACATGTCTTCTCATACTGAACCAGAAAAGTCAAAGTTCATTTTTTACAGTGTAATTTGCAAAAGCTGTGACTTTATTTTCTGAAGCTTTTTTTTTTTTACATGTCCACCCTGCCTTTAAGTGAACATTTAAGTGTGTCTAAAACTACATCCTAACATTAATTATCAGACATGCAGTAAATATTTGAAGAGTTTTGTTCCAAAATGCAATAAATGAAAGAAATTTAGGTGCTGGAAAGATCGTATCGATCTCACCAAGAGAGGGGCAAGCCCCATAGGTATAAGGAAAAAGGGCTGAACTCAAGTGCACAGTCAAACAATGGGCTTTATTAAAAATAAATAAACAGAAAAACCCTTAGTAGGGAAAAGCCTAACTAGCTAAACTTGAACAGCTAAACTAACTAAGAACAAAAACAGGATCTCATAACAAGAATAAACAATGACGACTTACAAAAACAAAACTGCAATATTAAGCAGCCAGGTACAGAGAAGATCAGGCTGGCAGCAAAACAGATCCTGGCACTCACAAGCGGCAAAAATGAACCCACAGCAAGTGAAAGACAAGACAGGATTAAATAGGGGAGAATTGACAAGGCAAAGTGGAAACCAGTGGGGGAGGCAGGTGCACACAATCAGAGCTAACGAGTAGGGGAATGGCAGAGCACAAGTAATCTGGCTAAACTATTAGGGACAGAACAAAACAAAAGTAACAGGTAAGCAAGTCCTAACAATTTCTGAACTGTCTGTAAAGCAGTGTTTTGTGCAGCACTAGTTGAGTTCATCTTTGTATCATTAATAATATATTATATAAATATATATATATATATATATAATTTGATTTTATTTTCATTTTTTGGGAGAACATGTATTTTGGTATTTGGCCCGGGTGAATTGCCCATGGTTGCAGTTGTCATTTGAACAATTTAAATAGTCAAATCTCAATTTATTGTTTATAAATTAAACGCTTTGGAACCAAACTCTTCATTTTTTTTTACAAAATGGTTCTTTCCAATATCCTTTCCAATCCTCCCCTCACATTCCTACACAAGACTCTGACTGCTCTAAATCCTCCTCATTCTCTGTCTTTCATGTGTCTAGTAGTGTCCAGGGCAGTAGACGGAATGTAGACAGACCTTTCATCTTTTTCCTCCTCAGCTGTCCGCCTGCGTGAGCCAGCAAGGCACAGGGAGAAAAAGGGTTAAAGTCACATGCAGAGAGAGAGAGAGAGAGAGAGAGAGAGAGAGAGAGAGATAGAGAGATAAAAAAGAGAGAGAAGATGCAGTAGAAGAGTAAACCGTAAACACAAATCTCAGAGATACGCCAGCGGTCATCCACACATCAGACCTTCCCACTATAGCGGTGGGAAACACCTAGTAACAACTTCAAAACGCGTCTATCCCTAGCTTTAACAGGAACATAAACACACTGTCTAAACCACCCGGAAACCTGACAAACATTACTAGAAAGAGTCTGTTTATACGAATAGAAAAGAATCGCCTCTGAGGAGTAGAAATTACAGTCAATGTCCAAACAGTTCCAGTGACTCACCTTGTAGTCGGGGATCTTTTATTTCTTTCACTGTGGACAGCATCGAAGAACGCAGCATTCCAAAACCTTAGTGTGTGCCTAAGAGAAAAAGACTCAAATCAGCTTCTGACTGTTTTTTGTGGCAATGCTTGAAATAATTTATTTAGTAGAACCCCAGCATCTTTTTTTAGAAATATTTTTTCACTACATTCCACAATAATTCCACAAAAAAACTAAATTTAAAAAGTAAAAAGTAAATTTAGTCATTTTTGTACAGTAAAAAAAAAACTGACAGCGAACAGTTTCAGCGATTAGTTTCGAGCAAACAATGTCAAAACAATGTGAAAATTGTGAAAAAATAAAATAGCCAAAGCTTTCATAAGCCTTATACACTGTTCCAAAAACTTTTTCTTCCATTGTGCCAGAACTTTGAAAAACACAAGCCATTTCACAGGTATTTTACTTCCTAGTGTTATTACTTTCACCACTAGATGGCACCGGTTTAGGGTCTGTAAAATGAAACTGAAAGAAAATCGTGCATTCTCACATATTAATATGAATTACTCTGCAAATGATGCGTCATAACTCTTGTAATGTTCCTTTAAAACACAAAATATGAAAATCTTGTGTAACCTACACATTACATTTGAAATTATATTAAACAATAGCTTTCACTGGTAGTGAACATCACAATCACCAGAATTGTAGAATTTTCATATAGAATTTTGTATGCAGATAGCATATTACCCATTAGTCATGAATATGTCTGACCACCCTAGGGGGCTCATTCGGACACAGATTCTTTTCACCGTAATTATTTTCAGTGCCATTCGCACCCACGCTCTTCCTCTGGTTCTCTAGATTCCCTTATGCCCACTAGCTTGCTAGCTCTACCCTCGAGGTTCTCTGATCCTTCCATCTTAGGGGTGGGCGATATCTCGATATTTAAAATATATCGAGATTTTTTTTAAACTCGATATGAATTCTGGCATATCGTACATATCGATATAATGTCTATATTTAATTTTCGCCAATTTGCTTGTTTGCCTTCTCTGTGCTGTGCTCGTCCCCGCCTCCTTGCTTTTGTTCCCCCTCCCCTTGCCTGTCGTCTCAATCAACATGGCGGCGCCCGCAACCAGCCCGGAGGTTACAGAACTTGTTGCAAAAAAAGAACAGCTGGCTCCATTATATGGAAATACTTTGGTTTTAAGTCGTCAGACGAACAACAGACAGATGTCTACTGCCGTGAATGCCGTGAAAGTTTGCTGCCAACCAAAGCTCAACAATCTCCACAATTCTATAACGCGGAGTGTAGAATATGAAAGACAGAGCGCAAGGTGGTGTAGCATTACAGAGTCCGTGGCATTTCGCAAAGCGGTGGACATGGCACCCATATCCGTCGTTGAACACCGTGGCTTTAAACGTATGCTAAAAACACTTGATCCCAGTCAGATACAGTTTACCCAGTCTGCATTACTTTTCGAGACAGGAACTCCAGCGACTGTACACTACAGAGAGAGTGCGCGGCTTGCTGCTGAATTGGAAAAGGTTACTTACAACAGAGGTCCTGCAAAGATGAGCTTGAGTTTAGTTGTTTTATTTTTGAATGAAAAGAAGGCAATGTGTATTATTTTACAGTTAAATTATTATTTATGTTATCAGGGATTTTTTTTATATCCTAAATGTTACAGAAGCACTTTGTCCCTTCGCACTGCCTGTTTTTTTTTGTTGTTTTATTTTTGAATGAAAAGGCAATATGTATTTCTTTATTAATAATATGTATGCAAGGATTCCTGAATGAAAATTCACAGAAGCACTTTTTTTGGAACCACCTACCTCTGAGCTTCAATAAAAAACGACTTTGAAATTTGTAATATTTGTTTTTGTTATAAATTATTATTATTATTATTACAGGGGTTATAAATCCTGTAAAGATATTGAGATATATATCGTATATCGAGATATATTTTTTGCTTCATATCGCCCAGCCCTATTCCATCCGCTCTGAATCTCCAGCCAAACATCCATTGGTTCCTTCTCTTGCTCTACGAAAGATTGCATGGCTTGTGCCACATCTGTGTGAGTGAACACTAACTAAAGTTTTTGCCGAGTTCTTACTTCAACAGTCTGTCTGCTACAAAACCATTGCAGGGCATAAACTATTTCATAATATTTACTTATTACAGTCATACCTGAACACATCGCTATAGCAACCTGCAGTATCCGTTATAGCGCCACCAGATGGCCACAGGAAATCTAGCATTTAACGATGATAATTTTGACATTCGATAAGAATAGTTTACTTTGTCATTGTCATTATTTAATTTGCCCATTTTTGCATGCTGCCATAATGGCCACTGAGGGGCTAAAGCAGCTGAAGTGTGAGAGCCCTTTGATCGCTGCTTGCACCTTTAATGATTTTTAAAACGTTATAATTTGAATCATTAAACTACTCAGTTAATTCATGAGTAGGTTTCCCCCAGTTTGTACCATTTCCTGTCAACTTACAGGAGCTGCAATAATCCCCATCAGTCCCTCGTGATAATAACGTGGGTGTAAGTGGGTACAGACAATGAATGCATGTCCCACGGTCACCACATGAGCTGTTTGTTCCAGTACTTCTGTGTTTGGTAAAAATGTAAACCCACCAAATAGGTTGTTGTTTCAGGTGTGTGTAGAGGTATATCTTCTCCTCTTCTTTTCTCTCCGGGGAGAGGGGAGGAGAAACTGCGCAAGCAGAGATAAGCATAGTAAATAACTCACACACCCACATGTGTCGACAGAAAATATCCCTGTGGGATAAAGAGCCTTGTTACTGCAAAGAGTTGTTTGTGTCACAGTCGAACAACCATGATACACAGATGTGGGAAAACATCTTGAGACGCGACCTGAAGAGTCGATTACCTGGCGTTTTAGCTTTCTGTTCAGCTGGTTTGTCCGTGTCTCTGAGGAAGATGAAATTAGGAGACGGTGAGTTTATGAGAGGGATACATTTAACACAGACACCTCCAAACAACAATAAAAAAACTACACACTCTGTCTTCCGTCCCAGGGGTCCCCTTAGTTTGCTCTCCAGACCCCCGAAGAATCCTTTGACGTCTGTCTTAGCAGAAGTGTTTTTGAGCATGCGCTCAGCAATGTCCTTCTTCCCAGTGAGCCAGACCTTTCCAGTGCGCAGGTACGAGTCGATCCCCCCGCTGGGTCTCTCCAGCAGCTCGGTGGGAGACAGCTGTGACTTTCCTGTCAAACACATGCATGAAAATTAAGCCGTTTAGATTTTCAATCGGTCACTATAGCTGTTGTATTCCTATTGATTCTCTTCAGCAACCTAGGGGGGATGCCACAGACACTACATTTATATATTTTTACACTTTAGGATTTTGTGTTTGCTTAACAAAGCTAGCTCCTTCATTGCCAGTTGTGCAATAGTGTGCAAAGATTTTAGGCAGGTTTGAAATAATGCTCTCAGAAAAATAAATACAGATTGTGTCTTGTTGTCAATGTACAAAATGTGAGCAAACAAACTTTTTTTGGGGGGAATTTAGTCAGGTGTATGATCAACCCATTGTATACAGTTAAAAGAATCACAAAGAAAGATCATAGATGCAGTCCTTGGCCAAGGAATTGTATTGCCGCAGATGAACATCTCAGGAATTCACAAAAACAGGAACTGGGTAAAGAAAAATGGCAGCAGGTGCTTTGGACTGATAAATCAAAATTTGAAATACTTGGTTGTAGTAGAAGGCATTACAGGATGATTATAGCATCATTGAGTGTGTCTGGGTTTCCATGAAGAGAGAGAAGGACGTGAAAAAACTACATCCACAGAAGATCTGCAGAGTTCCTTCAGAAAAACAACTACAAGTGTCCCTAGATGACTTGATACTGTGTTGAAGGCCATGGGTTGTCCAACCAATTATTGATTCCCGTTTTCCTCATTAACGGAATTTAGTTTATTGATGAAATTTTTAACATCTGCCTAAATCTTTTGTACAGTTAGGTATACAAAAGAAGAAATATCCATTCAAAAGCCAGAACGTAGAAATACAGAATAATCAAGAAATGTTTGGATGGAACTCTCTCTTACCCATGTAGTAATATGTGAAGCACATGGTCATAAGGTGTTTTGCAGGGCAGTAATCATCCATCTGGTGACATCTATCAATCAATCAATCAATCAATCAATCAATCAATCAATCAATCAATCAATCAATCAAATCTTGGTCATGTATGTAATAAATACAGTGGTACCTCGAGATACGATTGATTCATGTTACGAAAAATTCAAGATACGAAAGATCTCTCTGAAAATATCTTGCTTCGAGATACGAAAAAAATTCCAAGACACGAAATCCGAGAAATACGTACGCATTTGAAATGTCGACGCTGGGTGTCAGGTGAACGCAGTAAACTTACCAACATTTCTCCTCGTCTATCCGCTTGTTAAGTTGTGACGTTAAGTGGCGCTTTTGGGTCCTGGCGCTCCACTGTCCCATTGACAGATGGTAAAAGGCGCTGAAACTTTGATCATTATCACACCGAAAATGTTTTAAATCGGTTTTAAAGCAAAACATTATGTATAGATTACTATTAATGTGTTGTAATGAAGGCTAGAGTCCAGGTGTCCTAAAAAAATTATGTTTATGAAGTGAAACTGCTGTTTGGAAATGAAAGCTAAAGGTTTCTCCTCAAACTCATGCTACAGAACAACACATTCCACTTTATAAACTTTATTTCTTTTAGGAGTTTGGTTTCGTGTTGGTGTCACACATCGCCCCATCGCCTCACTTTCAAGGTAAGGTTTCACATTTGTGTAGATATTATTTTGCATTTATTTTATTCAGTTTTCATTGTTTCATTATCGTTTATTACATTAACAATGTGTAGATTTAAGGATGGAAGAAAAGTTACTTGATTTTTCTCTGGTTTTGCTTTTTTTTCTCAACTTATACTGTTGTTTCTGAAAGCCATTGCAAGAATTACGGTGTATTACATGTAAAACTTGTTCTGAAATACGAAAAATTTTTGATACGAACGCCACCCTGTAACTGATTAATTTTTTATCTCGAGGTAACACTTTACTGACTTATCAAGAGGTCTACGGACGATTGCTGAAGGGATGTATTCTGAAAGAAATATAATATACTGAGGTTGATGTACTCACTCAAATAAAACCACAGCAAAGGACTGCACCAGTCTGTAGAAAGTATGTTCCCTCACACATTTAGAGTGACAGCGCTGCAAACAAACAAAAGACATCTATTTTAATTTGCAGGTGTGTTTTGTTGAATAATTTATGCTGATCTTTAGGAAAAAATGGGTATTTATTTAGAAAAAAATGCATATAAATTAAAAATTTATAAAAAACCTAATGCTTAAATGTAAAAATGTAAGTTTGCTACAAAGATCTGTGCAACACCTTTTGTTCTCTGTTAAGTACACCATCTAAAAATAGTCTGCATGCATCGCTGCTCACACATATAGCAAGGTGTGAAAAAAGGATGCAAGTGAAGATAGAGTGTGCTGAACTACTCGAACCCATTGCTTATTTTGAGTGTTGGAAACAATCACAGTATCATTTTTAAGATAAAGTTATATCAAATGTGAGGGACAGATTAATTAAAAAAAAATAACCAGTGTGGTAAAACACTGATGAGTGAAATAAATATTTGACCTGCTTTCAGACAGCAATATTTTAGGCTCGTTTAATACAGATAAATGCCCTTTATACAGGCAACTAGCTAAGGTTAAGAATCCTCTCATTACCTGAACAGAGAACAATTCACAGCAATCATACAGATTCCTAAACCAAGCAATAGACTTTGAAGCAAGGGTTTAAGAAGCTTTAACAGAAAACAAGGCTTTATTTAACTTAAACATGTAGTCATAGTTTATTTAGTCAGAAGCGCATGGCTTTTGTCTAACACTGAAACAGAAGGGGGGACTGAACATCTCTAAGCTACTTTTTTAAGGAGCTTGTCACTTCCTGTTTGTGATGTATTTCCTGCTAGTGATGTATTTCCTGTTCTGCCTCAAAAATGGCCTAAAACTAGGATTCTATATATTTTTTATGTTAGAACATTAAATTAAAAATCATATAGATTCATAGAATAACATTCATGCTTTTATACCTGGGCACTGACATACTTGGCGAACCACTCCCGGCCTTTTCCATTGTCTCCACTACAGAGCTCTCCAAAGCGAGCCTTCTCCTCCTGATCAAAGTCCTCACCAACACTGCAAACAGAAGAAAAGAGAATAAAAAGAGAGCAAATCCAAATGCAGTCATCAGCTGAAATGAGATTCAACTACAATTCAGTTTTTTCCGTATTCAAGGGAATAATTCACGCACAAGTAAAAAGGAATCCTGTCATTTTTCACCAATTCTTATGTCTCATCCATGCAAAACAAAAATGACAAAACGAACACAATTTGAATTTATCTTCTATATTTATAACCACCATAAGGCTCCATGGTAATTTTGTCAGTGTGGATTTTACAGCTGATATGAAATGTATGATTTCAATGTGCTCCTCACCTTCCATGGAAGAGCTTTGCCACATAGCTTTTCATGAAGGCCCGTATTTCGGTCTCCTCAGGTTCATCAGCGCTGTGACTGGAGCAGGATGAGGATCGTCGTGTTAGTGACTGCTGTGATGGGGATTCGGTGCCTTCATTCTCGCTGTCGGCAGATTCTGTGGCATCACTTTCCTGCTCTTTGTGGGATGTGTGTGTAGGGGCCATGGGCTCTGGCAGAAGGGGTTCCATGGTCACGTCACTCGCAGGCTCTGGAACAAGGGGCTCGGATGAGAAAAAGTCCGCTCCACTGACAGGCCCTAGATCAGAAGGTTCCGTCCCCTCCGGGGGTGAGTCAAAGTCTATGAGGTTGTTCACCACAGTCCCCTCCATTTATTTCTATGGGGTCCTTCAGTCACCAGAGCTGATATGGAGACCCACTGAGTAGAGCACTGTAATTTAAACAGCTCCTGCAAAAGAAAAACACATGATAAAAATTACCACTACAAACACATTTTAATGACCAAATAACATATCAGATAAAAAAAGAAGAGGTGTAATCAATGCTGTTCCAAGTTTAGAGAAATTATTACATTCACTCCCTATTTCAAATGTGCTCCAAATTTGAAAAAGATATATTTAACAAGAATATTTGTATGTTTTCTAATCGCCGTGGACAATGATGTTTGCAGATGACATTGTAATTTGTAGTGAGAGCAGAGAGCAGGTGGAGGAAAACCTGGAAAGTTGGAGGTCAGCTCTAGAAAGAAGAGGAATGAAAGTCAGTCGCAGCAAGACAGAATATATGTGTTTGAACGAGAGGGAGGGAAATAGAACAGTGAGGTTACAGGGGGCTGAGGTCAAGAAGGTGCAGGAGTTTAGGTATTTGGGGTCAACAGTCCAGTGTGACGGGGAGTGTGGAAAAGAGGTGAAGAGACGAGTGCAGGCAGGTTGGAGTGGGTGGAGAAAAGTGTCAGGGGTGTTGTGTGACAGAAGAGTGTCAGCAAGAATCAAAGGAAAGGTGTACAGAACAGTAGTGAGACCAGCTATGATGTATGGGTTGGAGACTGTGGCAGTGAGGAAGAGACAAGAGGCAGAGATGGAAGTAGCAGAGATGAGGATGTTGAGGTTCAGTTTAGGAGTGACGAGGATGGACAAGATTAGGAACGAGCACATCAGAGGGACAGCTCAGGTTGGTTGTTTTGGAGACAAAGTCAGAGAGGCCAGGTTGAGATGGTTTGGACATGTGCAGAGGAGGGATAGTGGTTATATTGGAAGAAGGATGCTGGAGATGGAGATGCCAGGCAAGAGGTCAAGAGGAAGACCAAAGACAAGATATATGGATGTGCTGAAAGAGGACATGAAGGTAGTTGGTGCAAGAGTAGAGGATACTGAGGACAGAGTTAGGTGGAAAAGGATGATTCGCTGTGGCGACCCCTAAACTGGGAACAGCCGAAAGTAAAAGAAGATTTGTATGTTTTCTAAAGAAAAATGAACAGGAATTGAGTGAGGTTGAAATAGCAGGTTTTATTTTTATCCAATTGTCAGTTTTATTTAACACACACTTTCTTGCCAAAAGTATTCACTCATCAGCCTTGACCCAGTATTGCTGAATTGTCCCAAATATTTTGACAATATACTGAATATTGAAATCTGAATATTGAAATATTTTCAAGCATTCTGGGTTCCTTTCACTACAGCTTTTTCTCCTGAAAAACAAACTGATATTTTGTAATGCATTTGATGATGTATGGCTTGGATGCAGCTGTTTGGCAATGGAAACATATTCTATGTAGATAATTAAAAGCCAAATCAAGTTTTTTGGGGGGCCTTTTCCATAACCTACCAGTTCATGGCTGAGTTGCATTCATTCCCAATCACTTCCACTATGCTCTAACACTACTAAAAGTTGACTGTGGGAGGTTCAGCAAAGAGTAAATTCCACGAATGAAATTGTTGCACAGGTGGCTTCCAAAATTAAACCAGTAGTATACTGGAGTACCAAAATTAAACCAGTAGTATACTGGAGTACCAAAATTAAACCAGTAGTATACTGGAGTACCAAAATTAAACCAGTAGTATACTGTATAGACCAAACATCCCCCTCAAATAAAAAAGGCCCTATTTCAGGTCTCTTCTACCAGAGGTTTTTTTGAAATGCAAATGAAATGAGCAGGGAGGCTTGTGGGTGTGGTCAGGAAGAAAGAGAGGCGTGAGCAAACAGATTCATGACACAGCCCCCAATAATGCAAACATTAGAGATGGACAGTGATTTCTAATTAAGTAGCAGCTGCAGCAGTTCATAAGATTTTGCTGAGGTCGAGGACTTCTCTCCTCCTGAATTTCCTTGCCTAAACAGAGCGACGCGGGTGCTCTTCCTTACTTTTTTGAATCGTTAGCACCCGCTGGGACAACGAAGGGAAATAGTACATTTAATAGATGATAAAACGCCCACAGACCAACATTGAAGTGGGATAGAAGTCTTTCAGGATTGGAACCGCATCTTACCTTTCTCCCAAGATAGAAATACTTGTTACAAATCCAAAGTTTTAAAACCTTCTAACATTAATTAGTTAGAAGGTTGCCACTTCGAGGCTCGTCTGTGGCCTTCCTGGAAGGTTATTGCAAGTTCTCCTTGTGCTTGTGTTGTGGGTTAACTCCTGATATTCCGGTTTCCTCCAAAAACATGCGGTTAGGTTGATTGAATAATCTAAATTCCACTTAGATGTGAATATGTGAGTGTGTGTTGCCCTGTGATGGACTGGTGACCTGTTCAGGGTGTACCCCTGCCTCTTGCCCGCAAAGTGCTGGAGATATTCACTAGCAAACCCCATTACCCGGAAAAGGAACAAATGGGTACGAAGATGAATGAATTAATTGTAATTAATAATTAATATGCTGCTTCATCCCATTGGATAAGTATGCTCAGACTCATGAATAATTATCCATCGTCACATCCAGACGTTTCCCACCACAACAAAACATACATTTGTTTCAAGCATGACTTGAAAACTAAATAAAAATCCATATGGTTCAAATCATAACATTTCTGTTCTTCCGTTCCTCTCTAATTGTATTGTTCCATTTTTGATTTAGCTGAAAAAAAAAGTTTAATTACAGTATATTTTTTCAAATTTCTTTAATACATGGAAGTCCTCGTTTACACTCAAAAATAATATCTCGAGTGATAATTACACATACACTTCAAATGTGTAAACATAGAAAATCTGGGATTTAACTTGGGCCTTTAATTCTCTGTTTAGTACACAAAATGTTTTTCATGTAGACATTAATTTTTGAAAATGTATAGTATAAAACTCTAAAATAAGACAAGAGCGGCATAAAAACATATTCATTAAGTGTTAGGCAAGTCTAATGCCTTCTTTTTTTGTAATCTTTCTTGCAGCTGGGGTTTATGAAGACTGATCTCAACATGAGGCGCCACAAGAGCTCCAGTCCACACCCATTTAATATGATGTTACATTGTGGAACAGACTGGACAGGATCTCGGTGCACAATCATCAGTCTCTGATACTGTAAAATAAAGCTGTAATGATGCCATTTTAAAAACCAAACGGTATTTTAGCTCTACAGTTTAGTCCATGGCAAACATATAAAGATACCAATGTCCAAAGTTCACCAACAAACATGGCAAATGGTTTGCTATAATGGATGCAGTGCATGTAGTTAATCTTAGCCATGTGAAAGAACCATCTGCTTCTCAATTGACTCCAGGAGAACTGACACGTGTTTCCATCCCCATTGCTACAGGCTAGTATGTATTTCAGCACGACTGATGAAAAATAGATATTTTTTTAACTACTGGTTATTAATACTTTCCGTATGTCCAGCATGAACCACAATTGTATACAGTGGTATGCAAATGTTTGGGTACCACTTTTAATTTTCAAGATTTTCCTTTATAAATCATAGGTTGTCTGCACAAGAAATTCATCTAGGAGACAAATACTGTGATATTTGAGAAGTGAGATGAGGTTAAAATGATTTATGGACACAAGACTAGGTATGTGCTTAAATTTAGCCCTCCTTATGATTTTATTGATTTCAATACCTTTAGCACTAATTATTAGAACTCAAAATTGGGTTCTATACTTTACTATGGACATGAATCCATTAGAAAGCAACATGGGAGTCTCAAAGCAACCATCAGATGTCCTGAAAACAGGGATCACTGAACATCTTGGTTTAGGTGAAGGATCCAGAAAAGTGTCTCAATAGATTGAAGTTTCAACTGTGAGCAGTGACGTCGTTAGCCCTAATTTAGGGGGGCTTCAGCCTCCCTAAAATATCCCAAAGCCCCCCCTAAATTTGGGGCGATATTTTATTTATTATTATTATTATCTTGATATTTAAAATATATTTTAAATAAGTGCATACATGCAGCGAACACGAGCCAGCAAGAAAGCGAGTTAAACTGAAGTTCGCTTTCAAAATTATTATCGTTATGATTCCCATCATGCCTCATTAGCATGCGTCAAGCGTGACGTGGTAGGCGGCCGCATAAGCAGCTGGACCAACACAACAGTGTGGAGGCAGCAGCAGTAAACAGCAGTGAACACACGGTGTACACACGGTCAGCGATTGCACGTTGATAGCAGCGATTGTTGCTTAATCTGAACATTTACCTGTGGTAAGAGAAGGAAGGACGATATTGTAGCCTAGTCTATTTCAACCTTAATGTTGGAAGCTAAAGCGAACGTCGTCTAAAATGCTAACATTGTGAAAAATCTTTTATTAGCTGTCTAATATCCTGTCGAATCTCTGAAGTACACATAATGTTAATATCTATTCCCAATTACCGCGAGTGAAATTTAGTGTCATTAGTACTAGTTCCCAAAAAGTTCTCCCAAAGGGATTAATAAAGTAAATTCTATTCTATTCTATTCCATTTTCACCGCATGCAATGTACGAGAAGCCCTCCAGGGGCTAAGTTCCCCCTATCTGTCAACCCTAGTGACGTCCCTGACTGTGAGGAACATTGTGAGGAATTGGAAGACCAGAGGCACAGTTCCAGTTAAGGAACAAATATCACTGTGTTTGTCTCCTATATGATATATTGAACCAAAACATCTTATCCTGTATTATTTATAAAGGAAAATCTTACCACTGCATACCACTGTACACATGAGCAGGTTTACTTCCAGAGCTTTTTATTGATTAAAATATGGATTTTGGTGAACGTTTAATAAAGTGATCGATGTTTTGATGATTGGATGATTATGTGAATCACAGCTAAGCTGTAGCTTTTGGAAGAAAAGCCAAATATTCATCTTTCCTTTAATAATCCTTTACCTGTCCTGCATCACTTGTACTAGGCACTAGATCGCCTCAGGCTTTTTGACAAAACCCTGAGAACTGCATTAGGAATGAGAGGAGAGGAGGGTTATGTAATGCGGCACTAGAGAAGCGTGACTTGGCTCCATGTGTAATTAAAAGTGTACACACATGCCTGCCTTACTCATCTATAAAAGGCACCAGAGAAAACAGCTGCACTGATGTTAAGGGGAAGGTGGTGGGCATTAAAGAAAATCATTATTAAAAAAAGTAATAACACCAATTCAATATAATGAAAAGTGCTACTAATGTACATTTCTCCAACAGTAAAAATGAGGGAAAGGGTTACATTCTTTAAAGAGTGAACAAAAATGAATTATTTTCTGCCCACAATTAAACTTCCCAAACTGAAAAGTGTTTCTCTAGAAGAACCCGCTCTTTATAAATCTCTGCCTTCAAGTGCGTTAAATCTCATGCGGCAGAATGCCTGCAAAAAGCAGTAGACCCCCCTGCTTTTGCTCCATCCACCCATCCATGCAGTGAGTGCCCCTCGTGGTGAGCCTGAGGGTCTAGGGAGGAATGTGACAGGACGTTGTACTGAATGGAAGGTGGTATGTGGGGGAGGTGATTTGTGGAGGTTAAAAGACTGAATGGGTTAGGGTTACCTAACCTGAGATTCAACAACAGTGCCGAGAAAAAGGTTTTAAAACGTGTAATGAACATCACTGAGATACTGAGATAAAAAAACTAACAAAAAACATGCATAATTCAATTATTGTATAGGGATTTGATCAAGACATTTCTTCTCTGGCCCCATGTTTGTGCTAATTATTTTATAATCGGCCTAATCATATCAGGAATTTTTTTTGATTTGATCAAATGTGATCAAAATGATGGCGAAAATAGAACGCATTGCTATTTATACTATTTAATGGTAATATTGATGTGACTTTGAGGGAATAATTGAATATTTTTATGTGTTTTTTTTAACTCAAAGAAAGAGTCTTTCCCTCTCTATTGGTCCAGTTTTGGACACTATAGCAGCAGCAGTCAGTTGTTTCCAGGACGTTTTGACTTGGATGAAAGGGGTGATGGGCGCCATTTTTAATATATAAGAATTCTGGACATTTCAACTCCATGACGCTTTGTTATATAAGATTAAAATAATGGATTTGCACAGAATAGTTTTTGGAATGGAAATAATGGAAATAAAGGTATGTTTTGCACACAAATGGACCAAGGGAGATATAATGTGGAAACAGCGGATTAATAGAATGAAATGAGAAAAAGTGTTTCCACATAACAATCAGAACGGGGGGTGGGTGTTGGGGGGTGGGTTACAATGACAGCATCCAGGATAACATCCCAGGCACCTCAGTTTAAGATTAAATTAATAAACAGAGCGAATGGCTGACTCTTTGGCTTGGAGTTTAATGATAGCAGACATTACAACTAGCTTATAAGAAATAATAAATCAGACCACTACACAAATTCCAAAACTGCCAGATACATCTTGCTTTTGCTTGGAAACATTTTTTATAGTAAAAAAAAAAAAAACAATAAAAAAAAAACATGATCCAACATATCTGTGATCTGGGCTTTGGTTAGTTTGAGGAAAATATCTGATGCAATTCATCAAATCAACTTTTATAACTTGATAAGTCCAGCATCGTTTCAATTGCCAAATAATAAGCATTTTTCCCAAGAGTGCCCAGCACTGACCCATGCTTGAACTGTAAAACCCACTTAAGTTGATTAGTTTTTAGGTTGACTACAAATGGATTTATGGAGAATGGAAGAGATAACATCTATAGAAGACGTAGAAATTAAGAAAAAAATGATCAAATTGCCAATTTCCGAAATCTATAAGATACGTCAAAATGCTCTTCTTACAGCATTATTGTGACAGGATCTTTTGGGTGCATTTTTTTGGACACTGTGAACGTTCCGTGACGCACTTGATCAGCAATCTCATTCATATATATTCAATCACATGAACAATGCCTTTTCAACATAAAATTAGATTTTCCCCTGAGACTCGGCAAAGAGTGCACTGATGGATATTTGCATCTAAGAGCAAGCTTTTCATCAATGCCCTGCCCTTGAATAAGGCAAGAAAAATGATCCTCGAGTTGGCTGGAAGCAAGAGCACTCTTATCTAAGCCACTACAGTGTAAAAATAAGTTTCCTTGATCATGGGTCCAGTGTTGAGCCTGGCTGCCAGGTTTATCTAACTAACCCCTTTCAACAAACAAAAACACAATGATTAGACATTAATAAAGGGGTTTGTCTGTGTTAAAACCCTGAGAACTGAGCATGAATTACGACAGATGACAAATTGTTATTATTCCTTTCAACTAATCTACAAACCTATAGTTATACCCCACCCCAATAGGAGAGATCAGCCAATCACAGCTAAGATTCTGCTGCTTGAAAGCGGAGCTCAGCCATTATCAATTACTGGTTCCATAGAAATATATGGAAGAATATAAGTTCTCCGATGTTTTTTATTAACAGCAATGTAACATGGGATGTTTAAATACATCCACCTTAAACACGGAGAGGCTAAGCAGAGATTATTGTTAGCAATCTATTGCCTTTTTGCGTTTAGATCATTTTCTTTCTAATTAAAGCATCTATCTATTTTATTATTAAGAAAACACAAATTATTTAGCATATTTAACAATTATAAAATCCACTTTTCATAACATTTAAAACAGATGTAAAGTAGAATGGGGGGAAATGTAACTATTTATTGTAAATATGCCAATGGCTTCCCAAATAACTTTTTTAAATCCTGATGACTCATTTATTGTGGTGAATTAATGGTAAATATTTTACTAATGCTTTGTGAAAATCAAACAAAGTGAATTTGTTGAACCTGATGATGTGTGTGTATATATATATATATATATATATATATATATATATATATATATATACACACATATACATCATCAGGTTCAACAAATGGTGCACAAGTTTGGTTTTCAATGGGAAATCCATGGTATTCTTCCTTTAGCATATATAGTAGAAGTTGAAAGGAAGGAAGAATACCATGGATTTCCCATTGAAAACCAAGCTTCTGCACCACTGCATTGAACGTTTTCTTTCAGTTCAGTCTCAAAATAGCACCTGTCACAATAGCAGCTTATCACAAGATAATTCACAGGGTACTCCAGAGCTCAAATTCACACAACTGAACTATATGTATCTATCTGAACTATAGTGTCTATAAACATAAACAGTGATAAAACAGTGATACATGTATATGGAAGAAATAGACACATGGCTCTATTATTTAGAAATAAATGGTAAGTAACTCCGGTTAATTAATGGTAAGTAAACATGCTTTTGTCGTTGTTTTCAAAGCAGTCACGTTCTCAACAATGACCATTCATAATTCTTTCACGCTAGCATTGCATGGTACAGTTTACTCAGGCAAAATGAAACCTCTCCTCCACCTTCTTAATGTAAACAACACTGTGCAATCACACGAACACTTTCTGGAGAGGAAGGCGGTACATTTTTCACACCAGGACGAGTCTCCATTCATTCTGTCACTAAAACATTTATATAACAGCTCGCACAGATATTATCTACGGTCTTTTGCGTGCAATGTAGTGAGAAAAAACAGTGATGCTGGTTATATTTGGCACACCGTGTTTAACCGCGTTCCCAAAAAACACGATGACTGCACATATTTTCGGAACACACAGGCCAAACCACTTTAAAAGGCTCGCAATAGTCTCGCATACCTCCCCTGGATGTTCCAGCTGGAGCGTCCCTTTTCCAGGGAGAACGATGTTCAGGCTGCTGTGAGCTGCTCTGAGCGGATTTCTGTGTGCGCATGCGCAACAGTAACAGTAGCGGAGGGGGAATCCAGTGACGTAGCTTGGATGACACGTGACTGCGCATTTTTTTTTATGGTGATTTATTCGACACCATGAGCCTGGCCTGCCTGAAATCTCCAAGGCAAATAGGCAAAAAATAACAAACATATTCGACGTTTGATTAAAACGAAAATATTCCATGGAAATGTGCAAAATCTAGAAACATAGTAAACAATTTTATTTAAATTGAGCCACAGAGTACCCAAAAACTATAATGATTTGTTTTATATCCAAAATATGTAGTGATGAATCCGAAACATCTGTTCACTTATTCTGGAATTACAAAGATCCAACTGTTTTCTGGAGTACAGTAATGTATTGCCTTAGCCATTCTGAGAAATCTTTAAGTTTACTTATATAACTGTCCTCTTGGGTTTTGAAGAAAAAAAAAGCAATTCACTCTACTTAATATTTAAATTTGACTCAAATTTAGATATGTTTGATTTTTTTTGTTGATGACTGAACATCAACGCTCAAATAATTACCTTTGTACATCAAAATGTACCTTTAAATGATTTCTGTTCTCTCATTTTTTCTTCGTGTTCTACCCTCTCCTTGTTCAGATGAATGCTTCTGTACTATTACTTTTTACATTTGACAAAATTAAAGTTTAGAAACTTCTTGACCAAGTCTGTTCAATACAATACACATAAGAATACAATAATTACCTTTTTTGCTCCTCTAAAAATTAAATGTTGCAGAAAAAAGAAGTACCAGACAACAGACATGCTAACATTGAATTTTATTCATGTTGTATTTAATCTTGTACATAAAAAATTAAGCATGTACAAAACATTTTGCAGTAGAGAGCAGTGAATGTAGACATACTAATAACTGACAATAACTGACATTTCTATTTGTTGCAGAAAGATTTTAGTGTGGCTATAATCAGGATTTTTGTAGCCCTGCTAGCTTTTGAGGTAGTTCTACAGTAAAAAACAGAAGCTTTTCCTTCTTCAGATCCTGTCCTTCAGACTGCTGCAATCCAAGGTTCATGTATTTATTAGACTGGTCATACACTGGCCAGGGTACAGGACCAGGATTTGGTGAACTGTAGAAAATTATATTATGTATTATTAAATTTGTAGATTGTAAGATGTAGATTCGGCATGAACCACTTACCCTGTTCGAACAAAGTTAGCCCAGTACTTCATTACTGTTCGGCAAAATTCGTTTTCCTCTTCTGTTAGTGCTACTGTTGATCACAAACAATTGAAATTAATCACCATTGCATTCACAGCAAAATACTGCCACAATGAACTATTCTTCCATCTAGTGCCAAATTAAGTGAAAGTACATACCTACTAGTTTGATATGACCATCCCAAAAGCAAGCCCCAAACACAAATCCAACATCATCTCCATGGTCAGCCTTCACAAAACTAGGCCTGTGCTCTTTGAGTATACTGGGTGGATGTTGGAACTCATACATGTACACAGGCACTCCAGCATCTGCAATGTCATTATGCCCAGTAAAGGAAAAGTGGTTAATAGTGGTTAATGTTTGTTTTTCATTAGATTTGGGAAAAAAAGGCACATTTTGATCTACTGAAAGCTGCCAGACACATGCTCAACCATTACCCTACGGTTTGAACACCGATAACTGCAGTTTAATGGCAGGATGATATCAAAAGCATCTAAATCTAAAGGGATTTATGTGACAAATGCAAGGCAACAAAGTGAAGAACTGAGAAACTTTTTTCAGTAAAATGTACCTCTGTGATAAGATGCAACAGTTATTGAGGGAATCACCATAAGAACATCACCAATCATCTCGGTAAAACCATCTCGAATTTCCTCTGGAGTTTCAGCATCTTTTAGGTATTTCTCCAACACGATTCCATTAACTCCAGAAGCCTGAAAGTATGAAAGCATGTCAAGTATTCTACTAGAGTGTGATAAATACCAACAAATGAACATGAGTGGGTGAGTCTAATAGAGAGATTGTGGTTTTTCAGGTTACAAAAAAATATACTTTTGAGAAAGAGAGAAAGAAAAAGCCTGGAAATCAATGGTGTTTTACTCCAGCTTTGTGAACAATGTCCAAAGTCTCTTTTGCTGTTTTTGCATCCATCCCTTTTACCCATTCTCCTGGGAGAAAAGCCTGTGATAAAACAGACATATCCATTATGAAACGTATATAGATATGATCGTTTGAGCATTCTATTCATACATTTAAACTTGCCTTAGCGAGCATCCAACCAAATTCATGATTTGTAGTTCCTATGAGAATGGGAACTTTCTGAAAGTCTTTGCTCTTCAGGACATTCTCTGGCTTATCTTTTAGAAACTCCCCATCAACTGCTGCTCCATGGACAACAAATTTCTAAAAGTATCATTTGGGTAATTTAGTTTAGCCATTAGGTTTTTCCAAAGTAAACAGATTGTTAATTCCCACCTTTTTGGCTGCTTCAATGATCTGTTCCTCAGTCATTTCCCTCATACATTTGACCAATGCTTCAGAAGTAGTGAAGTCACACTCTGTAACATTTGCTACTGTCTGATGAAACAGAATTTTTCTTTTAAAATTTGTCATAAGACATAACGTTGTGTCTTTATTGTTTATAGATTCCAGTCTTGCTTGTTGTATTTTGGTCAAAAGACAATACCTTGGCATATATTGAATGGTCTTCGATGGAGAATCCCAACACTGTTGCCACCCCACTTTGAAAGATTGCCCGTTGAAACAGATCCTTGCTCATTGGTGACAATGTCTGTATACCACACAAAAACATCTTGGGTTACTCGTTTATCCCTTTCCATTGAGTACACTGATAACTATCAAAAGGATAAGCCAGTTCAATAATTGGAAACCTCAATATCAAAATTATGGAATAATGCTGAAAAGACGAGAGTTGATACTAGCACCTAGTGCCTTCAGTGTTCAGCAGGACATTTTCCCTCTTCAAACCATTCCACATCCACTTTGTTTCCCATTTTGATGCTTGGTTTGAAATATTTTTTAAAAGCACATGCATTTACTTCTAATAACATAACTTAACATAACATTCCCCTGTCTCCTTTTCATTAGCAGAGTTGAAATTTCTGAAAATTTTGTTGCTAGGGTAAACAGTTTGGTTGTTTGAAAGTTGTCAGTGAAATTACTAGGATTAACATAAGCAAACCCATATTTCTTGTTTCTATCTTAAAGATATTTGCATTAATTTTCGAATTTATTTTCATGGCCATTACAAGTCAATGGTAAATACTTTTGCACAGAGGTTGGTATGTTCTTGCACTGACAGAAAACCTCCAGATTTGTGGTGAGTTTGAAGTTTCCATGTAGGGTTACAGTTTCAAAGTGCAGGCACATATTGAGAATATTTATTGAGAAGACTTTTTGTTTACATTTTGTGATTAAAAACCAGGACTCCAATTTTCCATTTTGACTTCTGTAATTGAATGTTTAGCCCTTAAATAGTGAATGTACGTGACCAAAGCTGACCAAATAAGATGCACTGATTCCTCCCGCTGACTCTCCAGCTATGGTCACAGACTGGGGGTCTCCTCCAAAAGCATCAATGTTCTGCTTCACCCATGTTAATGCAGCAATTTGGTCCAGGAAACCCCAGTTTCCTGGTGCATGCTTATCTCCTGTGCTAAAACCAGAAGGAAGTAGACTTTGTTATAACCTGATTGAAAGAGTGAACGGTTAGCCAGACGCCTTGTTTGAGTGACCACTAGTAGTCATTACCTGAAGTACCCTAATAATCCAAGTCGATATTGGATCACAACCACAACTACCTTCTCATACGCAGCCAGTGGGGATCCATCAAAGGTACAAGCTCCACCCATGACCAGACCCCCTCCATGAATCCAAACCATCACCTGTTGGATTGCATAGATTCCATTTGTCAGAGTTTAACTTTAACATGTAACCCTACAACATTTGATCAACTGAAATCAAATCAAAATTAGTTTTTCTTCAGCTCACAGGAAGTTTTTCTGTTCTTTGAGAAGGGGTGTAGACGTTCAGATACAAACAGTCTTCTGAGAATCCTGACCCCATTACATCCAGTCTCATGGCTTTCACCACCATCTGTACAATATCTGGATTTTGAAGGCACCTAGAATGCAATGAGAGGGAATCTGTTTGCACTCAATTGGAAAGTGTCATGGGATTTTTCAGAATAAAACTGTACATTTGTGAAATATTATACACAGCATATATGACAGATTCTATGTGCCAAGAAGAGACACAGCCAGCAATCAAGATCACCCCCATGAATACACCTGCACACAAACACCTTATGGAAACAACCAATCTTTCAGGCCACCCAGCCAATCAATCTCCCTCATTGGGATCTTCACACATACTTCACAAAATGAGTGGGAACGAGTCCAGAGTCATCTACATTTTTCAGAAGAGAACAGAACTACTTTACAGAGGATACAGAACTTGGACACACACTAGCTTGGGTGAGAGCCTCCTTCCCACAGCCAAGACTTTTAAAATGACCCCAAACACAAGCCAAGGCAACAAGACCAGCCCTAAACTGAAAACGTCCAAAAAGTTGTAACTTTTACATGTTTGTTTGTTACAAACATGTAAACAAGATCAAAACTACCGTTCATTACAGGATTAAGATTATAAATATTGACCTAAGAAACAAGCCATAACGTGACTGCAGTCATGAATGGTTGGGTTTTATAAAAGTCATAATTGTGCTTATTTTTATGGGAGCCATACTCACATAGACGGTTGCTGGGTGGCATCTCTTATCCCCTGCCATCCTTGTGCAGGCTTGGGAGCAGCTAGACGAAGAGGACCAATGGGTGGCTGGGCAAAGGGAATGCCCAGATATTGCTCCACAACGTCTGCTGTGCCCTTAGCATTCACATACTGCCCACGGACACTGCCAAGCTTCATAGCAACAACCGGTCCAGCATCTGCAAACAATACGTTTTCCGTCAAAGGACTTAAAACACCTTTTATGACAACACACTTCCAATAATCAATCAAATAAAATAACAATTGCCTTTTTCTGCAGGAGCACACCAAACAGGTGCCAGGGTAATGCACAAAGAAAGCAAAATCTCCTTTATCATGTCTTTAAAGTTAAAAAGTTAAATGTTCAACAGAGACTCAAGTTCCTGATGTAGTGAAAAATCATTGAAAATCAACCCCTTTAAAAGCCTCTATTGCATAACATTGCTCTTTAACCTGATCTTGCTTTACCCCCTAAAACAAACAAACTCCGTACACAAAGTCATGCGTTGTCTATAACGATCTACTCTCCCCTGAGCATATGTTGAAATGTTTGAAAATATGGAAAGGACTTCAACCTTCTATAGGCAGCCACTCTGTCTGGTCTTGTCTGTATCCGACTGTTTCTGTTTGTCAATTATTCAGTCACACAAGCCAGACTCCAAGGAATTACATTTTTAGATTTTAGAGTTTTAGAGTTAACTTCTTTTATATTAAGTCAAGTCCAAATGTTTTTAAAATGTTATTTGACATTGCATTAAAATCTAGACCTTCAGATAATTTTTTTAAGCACCTAAAAACTAAAATCTACAATAGTAGCAATAGTATAGAACCTTTTAGCAAACGTAACATTTAAATGGACCTAAATGCTCTTACTGTTCTCTTCTGACGTATTGTTCCTAATCAGCGATAAGTGTATTGTATGCTGATACATGTCCTGATTATGTTCTGGATGGTAAATAATTAAGTTGGGGGAGGTGTGTGTGTGTGGGGGGGGATTCTAATCATAAACCAGTTCCTTACTCACCATTATATAACTTATTCATAACCCATTACAGAAGACTCAGGAAGCAAGGTTTATAAAGGTATAGCAGAAAAGCCTCCTTTATTTAGCCTTAAAACACTGAAGATGCAACCAGCTAACTAACTGCTTTGAGGAGTGAGGAGGAAGATGGGGGTGGGGGGGTATGGGGTCCTGAGAGAGCCAGCAGCAAGAGCAAATGTCTGCCAGCAACTTCTTTAAAAGATCTTGTACATTTCTGGTTGTGACGTAACTTTATCTCAGAATAATAGGATTTTAACAAGACACATAGCAATTTGTTTTTGACCAGCCAACCATACTTTGCACAGCACAAGAATGACAAAGAATCACATAATTAGACCAATGCCAGATAAGTGCCACATATGGGCCATGACCTGGTAAAATAATAGCCGGATTGATAATATATGGCACAATACATTTGATATTTGGTTCATTTCTTGTGAGCTGCATTAATAATTATATCACCTCTGTCAGAACTGGCTCATGTTTAGCCCTTATACCATATGTCGGTGCCAAAAAGATGCAGAAGCTGACCCAAATTTTTATGCTGAGGTTTAATCAAGCTCAACAGCTACATCTCAGGCTCTCTCCAAGACATCTATCTCCTGGTTTATCACAGGTCTTGTGCCTCTGGTTCCTGTCCTTGGCTCTTGACATTTGCTAGTTCTGTTTGGCTTTGGGCATCCCTAAAGTAAGCTTATTTAAGGGATATTTTTCATTGTTGGAGCTGAAATCTGTTTATAAACATAAATCTGGTTTACTATCATCTCTGTCTGTCTGTGGCCTGGCATTAACTAACAATTTCCTAGTGTGGACAACGTTCCTGATTTCCTTTTGTCAAATCTTGCTTCTGTTGTAACTTCACAGTCTGGTCTTTATATGGAGCTGTGGTGAAGTGCTGATCATGTTCTTCCTGACACAGGCAGGGGTGTTTTTATTCTGGACATATGCTACATTTTAAGTGTTTTATTATTTTGACCAAAGTCGTAGTTCTTATTCACCCTGTTTTATTAATGAAATTCATGACAGCCGTAAAGCAAGGCTGTCATCTAGTGGCTGGTTGTTGTAACGGTGGTTTTAACAACGTAACAACGTTTGAATAAGATATAAATTAATTTTAATTGACCAAAAATCGTTAATTTCGTTAATCGAATTGCTATGATTCTCTGTCGAGCAATTTATAGTTCAGATTAAATAGAATTACATTAATGCTGTCCTTATTAAATCGAGATAATTAATTACTATAGCATTTTTAGATTTTTTGTCGACTCTGTTTTTGAATCATTCATGTATTTGCAAGTATTTAACATAGTTTCAGCATGGAAAATCTACCCCCCCCCCCATTATCCACAACATATACAGTATATTGCCAAAAAGATTGGCTTACTTGCCTTTAGACCCATATGACATTCCGTCCTTAATTCATAATGTTTTATACAGTTTCCGTCTGGACTCTTCGCTGGATTCTTTAGCAGCTTCAACGTTTCAGGAAGAATTTTCACAAGATTTGACCATTCTTTCAAACCTTGAAAAAACTGCATTTGTGAGGTCAGGCACTGATTGTGGTGAATATCTTATAGTCTTAGCTTTGCCAAAAGTACTCCATCAGGAGGACCCCATGTTCTGCTGCAATTTATCTTTGTCTGATTAACTACAATGAATTGAATGCCTCTTGAAAAACAATCCCACACCATAATACTCCTTCACCAATCTTCAGATTTGACACAATGTGAATAGACAAGTACTTTTCTCCTGTTGACCGTGCAACCTTCATAAAAATACCAAAGGTTTGATTGATCACTCCAAATTATTACTCCCCACAGATCTAGAGCCCAGTGGCAGCTTGCTTTTACTACTGTATTGTACGCTGTTGTCTGGCCATGTGGTTTTAGGAGGTCTGTAAAGATGGTGACATTGGCATACAGTGAATTTTTAGTGCATATTTGCTAAGTTCCACTTCTGCATCTGGAAAGACCAATACTGGCATTCAAAACTATAATAATCACTCACTTCCATGCAGGAAATTAAGAATAGATCAAACCAAACATAAGGTTAGATTTGTTTTTAACGTTCTTCGAAACATCATCTGTATTCATGCAAAATCTAAACTAAAACTGTGTAACAACAAGATAGAGAGGAAATAACCATCAGGGAATTGTTAACAGAGCTACTAACAGTGTGTCATTTTTCATGGGATTTGGGGAGGAATGAGAGTATGTTCCTTTTTTTCATCACTAGGTGGAAGCAGTGAGTCTCTGAAGAGTGCAGAACTAAACAGTTGGAGGAATGAGGTGAATATTTGTTACATTTCTCTTGAGATGTGCGAAACACAAAGCTGTACAAATGTGTCATGTTGAATTTTTAAGATTTGATTTATGCTCTTTTTATGCCTATTTTTTTTCTTTTGCCCTATTTTTTTGGTATTTGCACAGGTTGCGATTTTTGTGCAATGGCTGCTTGATGGATATTTGCATTTGTATGTGTGGAAAAAAAACATCTGACTGACTATTTCAGCAAAGCCTTTAATCTCATGCAAAATACTGAAAGTTGCAGACCAGTATATGCTGATGTCTGTGTGAATGGGGACAGCAGAACAGAATGAACAAAAATAAACAGTTAACCAGAACAGTACATGGAGGACCTATACGGCTACCTGATGGTTTTGCATGTAGGATAAGTATCTGCCTGGTTTGGAAACACCATTAATCCTGACCAAATCTTGTGCTCTTTTTGCAGAAATGCAGCCCCAAACATTCATGAAACTGCATGCTTCACTGTTGCCCGAAGACACTTATCATTGAACGACTCTCCAGCCTTTGGATTTACTACTTCCTGCAACATCATATTTCAAATTTCACCTAATCAGTCCACATCATCTGATGCCATTTTTCTGCATCCTAGTTCCTATATTTTCATGTATGCTTGCGTCGCTTGGCTTTTATTCCCACAACGAAGAATGACAACCCCATCAACCCCACCTTAAATCTCAATTTTTGAGGCTCTTAAACAGCTGTTTCTGTTTCAGTTAATGTCTGGCTTTCAACCTTGGTGTGCTTTGATCACCATTAGAACCTGTTTGGTATCATTTGTTGGTCATAGCCCACACTATAATTCTATAACATCACTTTGTGCTAGTGTTTCTGTGAGAATTGATGCTGATCACCAAACTCCAATTATTGATTTCACTTCGAATTTCTATTGTTCGCTCACTTTGCATTTTGCACATTTACAAAAATCGATAATAACTGTTAATATTTCTGAAAGCAAAATTTTTGCACATACATAATAATTTCTCTTTTAACATATGTAATTTTTAAAGGTAAATTGGTTTGTTTTAGATACTATTTTCCCATGCGTTAACCAGCCCGCTGTCAAAGCAGTCACACAGAGCGCGAGCGTGCGGAATTACGTCAGACGCAAGGGGGCGTGATGGAGGCGTGGCATCCAAGAACAGCGCCGCTCGTTCATGTGCCGTTTACTCTGAAGCCCGTTGAGAACTGCGCTTGCTTTTTCGTTCACCGGAGTTGACATAAACAAACCACTAAAAGCAAAAGCTGTGATTTTTTCTCCTGCTGACAAGGCTCCATCGGCAAGTGTTCTCTGTGGCTTGCGGTGAACACAGACCGCTCATCTGGACAGACGTCGAAAAGTAACCCGGGCTCGCTCTCTCGGCCACAGGTAGCGCTTCTGCTCTGAATATCAAAGTGCAGGTCATGCCGGTGTCTCTGAACGGACAGAGAGCTGAGAACCCGTGCCCCCGGTGCTAGTCTCCCCGGTGGACTGAGCGCTTTCACCGCATCAGAGAGTGGCAACGACGGATTAGCCATGTCCCGAAGAAAGCAGAGCAAACCCCGGCAGATCAAACGTAAGCCTTTTTAAAGTTTCAGCAGTACAGATGTGATGATGCAGACCATGTTTACTCACAGAAACAAGTGTCTAATAGGGGTTGTCTACAATATTTGCATTGTTATTGTGAGCACAATGTTATACAAATGGATAACTGTCAGTTGGCGAACACGAGAGGCGTGGGACAGATGTGGTGAAGGGTGTCAAACAAACAAACAAACAAACAAGCCCCGTGTTTTGGGGCATGAGAAGGATGTCCAATAAATACGAGATGTTTAATGTAGATTAAAAAGTAGTTTACGTTACGGTTAAACCGCGTGCCTCTAATTGACCGTTGCTCAACGAACTCGGGCTTAATTTTTGAAACAACTCGGTTTTATTTTCTCACTTATAAAGTATTTTCTTCTGCTCCGACAGAACTGTGTAACCGTGGCTTCCTGTTTAATACTGTTGTGGAAACGTCACTGTTCTCTGAATAAGACGATATGAGTTCAGATAAACAGCGATCCGATCCCAGGCGAGATAAGGATTAAAATTGGATCTTTTATTTGTTTTCTGTCTGTGGCTTCGCCGAGGCTGCTGTTGCATTTTCCTCCGGCTTTTCAGTTCTTTTTCCAGCGATGAGACGTCAGATAGCTTGCCCAGCTGATCTCTCTTCCGATAGAGAATGACAATTGGATCTTTGCTCTGATCTATCCCTTCCAACTCAGTTTGTGCAGTCTCCCAGAGTTTGCACCTAAAGACGACCTTAGGTTAGCTTATTTGCTATTTATATCATTAAAAACAAGTGGATAGTACCACATTTGTGATGTCACAAACTTCAGGATCCCACCTACAACTCTTCACCTTGACCTCTGAATAGAGGGTTCGTGATTTCCCAGAATTCGCTGACATTGTGTGTCAAAACAAGTAATAAAATGACTGAACGTAATATAGAATTGTAAGTTTACTTGCAATTGGATCTGACGGGGATCCTAACGATCTACCATAGGACCAGCTTTTGTGTCCCGAGGGATTTTACCAGAAATTGGATCTCTTGATGTATAGATATGTTCCTGAAAACCTTTCTATAACATGTTTTGCCCCTAATAATCACGTGGCTAGGTCCACTGTTTTCCCCAATGTATTGTTGCACAGGGTGTTATGTCTGTTAAGGAATGGCATTGTTCCATTTTTGGGTGTAAAGATGCACACAACAGTCTTGGTTTACTCCCAACAACTTGTAGCAAAACAACTTGTGTTTTTGACAAAGAGATCTGATGGGAAATTGAATTTCATGTATATGTTCCTGAAAAAGGGTCGATTTTGTACATTATGTTAATATATTATGGTATGTTGTAGACATACTGTTGAGTATGGCAACCCTTTTCTCTATAGATTGCTGTACTTCAGGTTTTTGTTTAATCTCTGCTATAATACAAATAGAAGTTGGAGCTAAACTGTGCAGGGCTCAAGGAATAGTGCTAGTAATTGAATGCCTGAATTTTTACACAATTATATGTTTTGTATAAACACAAATAGTGGAATTTTGAAGAACAAAGTAGCATCATTGTTGAGATGACATCTCCAACCAGCATTCATTGTAACAGGAAAAGATCTCTTTCAGGAAACTAAAGGTCCATATTTAGAACAAAATAATGGAACATGAGCTGATTTTTTTTTTTTTGCTCAAATAACCCATAACATTTTAGGGTTGATGTATTCATAAAGTAAAAATCAAATTCATTGACCCCTGCCGCTCCCTCTCTTTCTGTGAAAAGAACCAGCAGTGCTGAAAAGTCGTTTTGCTCTGGTGCCAGGCGCTGTTTCAGTTCTTCATCCAGAAGAGATGCTTTCAGGTGATAAGCACAGTAGCAATATCTTGGAGGTTGAGTTTGAAAGGGCTGCTAAAAAAATAAATATTAATGTGATTCAAAGGCAGAAAGCGACTCTTGAATAGGAAAGAAAAATGGTCTGATAAGGCAGCATTAGCATATACCACTGAATGTAAGTGAGCGCTATCAAGGTTTGTTTAAGTGACTGGAGAGTTAAATGAGCACATTGGCCAGCAGTGCCAATGACCCGCTAAACCCATAAAGATCTTCCCTTAATTGAGATGTTTTATCTGATAAAACTATATTTCGCATCATCACCAAAAGTATTTTTCATATGTGTATCTCTAAACCAATAATAATGTATTCCATATTTCAGTGCCTTTCATGTCACTCAAGGGCACTTTGCTGTGTTTTAAAAGACAGGAACATTAGCAGGCAATAAAATACTAAGATATGCCTAAAATCATCAAACAAGACCTAACAAAATATATGCTCCCTAGAACAGGTTTGTTTAAAATGTTAAAGTCAGCAACTTTTTTCTTAGCTGATATTTTAAATAATTGACGAAGCACTGAGCTCCGCCCATTAGCTAGATTTAGCCAAAGAGCCATACACTGCTTAAGGTATAAGTTGAGTTAAATGACAGTTAAGGTATATTTGGACCAGTTTTGGGCACAAGGGAAGCTGATTCTTTTTTATATGCATGTCTCATGATTAATCCAATCTTGCAAAAAAAAAAACTGCTTATGTTTTCTCCCTAACTGTAAGTCGCTTTGGATAAAAGTGTCCGCTAAATACATAAATGTAAATGTAAGACACACAGTCATCTAGGATAAAAATATTTCAGGAATATTAAATTAAGTTTATATACACTATACGAGTTGTTTAATAAGCTGGGTTTCCATCCACCTATTTTCATGCATATTTAGGAATATCGATTTAAAAAAAGACCTGGACGGAAATGCCAAGATGCACATGAATTTTGAAATTGCACATAAAAATGTATACACACAACTGAGTTGGATAAACCTTTTATTCGAAAATAAAAATGTGCATAAACTACAATGGAAAAGCATTTACCATGGAAATGGGCATGTAGCATGTTTATGCAGTTCAATGGCAATGCATTTTTCTGTTGGAACTGGGACACGATGGGGCAGCATTAATGGACTAACTAGAGGACTGATTTCATTGCACGACATCTGAAATGTTATTCAAAAATTCCTTAGCCTTTGAAGTCTATCATCAAAGTGGTTCGGGATTATCCCAGAACTGTCTTGACCGGCTGTGATCCTTTTGCAACTTCCATTTTTCTTTTGATGTTTGCTGTTAGTTTATCAGGAAGTGACTATTTTGTTCTCAAACTTGTTGGATGGAAACTGTTTATTAACAAAAATCAAATGCAATATTCCAGTTTTGAGCTTTTAATTTGCATCTTTGGATGGAAACATGGCTGTATTTAGTTTGGAGTCCAAATTCTAATGTTAGAAATGACCTCAGAGCAATTGTTTACTTTCTTGTTGGTCTCCTTGACCACTCACAAAGCAGACATCTAGCTGAGTTTTTTGTTTGCTTAGCCTCGATATATGAGTATTCATGTACCCAGTGATCACTTTAACTTGGTCTTATAAAAGAAAAACGCATCACGAGGACACCCTCAGTCTCCAAAAATCTTTATCAATTTTCCACTATATGAGTGCTAGAAATGACTCAACTCTGATAGGCTGATCTATGCTCTAGAGGCGGGGCTAAGCAATAGGTCAATTCAGTTCCAGTGTAAACATTTCTTATCTTTCCTGAAACGTTGAAGATTTCATATCTGGTGGCTTTTGAAGTACACCGCCTCACAAGCTCCTCATTGACATCCCATTAGACTAACAAAGATGCTGGAAAAGTTTCCAGATTCACCACGAGATTTCCCCAGTGGTAAGTTCCCCCTTCACAAATTGCGGGATCACATACGAACGTCACATTGCTTTCCTTATCTTAGCTTTTTGCATATATAAACAAAGAGACAACTGGGTGTAATAAGTGTGTGATTGCTTTGTTTTCTTACACTTTTACCGGATTAATCTCATCCCTTCTAAAAGAGGTATCCTGTATCATGGAAGTCAATGTCGAGAGGAAATATTTGTATATCTTTTGTGCGTCACTCTCCCAATGGTGAAGATCCAACTGATAGATTATCCCTCCCTCCCTGATGGTGAGATTAGCTCACGGCCATGCGGGGCTCCATCTCAGGGTTTATATTTTTTGGCAGCTGAGATGGGAGACGAGATAAGTGAAGCGGCGATCTCTGTGGAGATAAAACAAACGTCGAAGAGGGAGGGGGATCGAGATTATAATTACATTTAGCTGAAGCATTCTCATCTTTGTCATGTTTGTGCTGTTGTTGTTTGGGACTGGCTGGGTGTATCTCTAGATAAGTTAAAAAGAGAGAAAGAGAGAGAGAGAGTAGATAAGGCAGAGTAGGATGGCAAGGCTGATAAGTGCTGGGGGGAGCTGCAGGAATACAGAAATGGTAGATGGATGTAGACAGGGTTTTAAAAGCAGCTGCCTCTGTGAGATCCCACAGGCCGATACGAAAGCCGTTGAGATGATTGGGAGATAACAGAGCAAAGATTCCAGCAGATAACAGCAGAGTGACATCATTCAAACAGCACAGAGGTCGGCATGAATTATTCACTAGCTCCCAGAATTTGGCGTCAGCGGCTGGAGGATGTTTGAGAAGCCAAGGCCAGACAATGCACTTGTTTGAGTTACCACCTCCTGTACCTTGGGCTTGCACTTTTGAAAGTGTGGACAACTGATGGGATCTCTTCCTGTTTTTGTTGAAACCTTCTCTCTGAGCATGTGCGGCTGTCGGCTTCAGTGTCTTGGGGTCATTTGACCTGAGGGCTAGTTTAATTTTTGCGAAAACATTTGAAAAGGAGGCATTTGCACACATATTTGAACACACTCCATTGCGTCTTGGTGGTTTTTCTTGTGTGCTTTTCTTCTTTGTTCTGGTTTTAGCTCGATGTGAACTTTTGATAAAGCCTGGGGCCTGATCTCCGGTATAGATAGAGATTGCCAAGTGTGATAAGAGTTGTTATCAGCACAGAGCAGGCAGGAGCTGAGGCTTTGCTGCAATAACAAAGCTACACGTAAGAACAGCAGGGCTCTGGACCCTGGCAATCAGTTCCAGCTATAATGTGATTAATGTTGTTGGATAATTAGATGATAGGTGCGAATGCATCCCCCTGAAACACCCCTTCCTCTCAGCTCCCACCCTTGTTTTTTCTCCTAACAACCATAGTATTTGATTAATTTAATTAAAACTAATTCTGCATATTACTCACTGGAGATCATGTGTTCGATAGCATTGAGATGCAGCTTTTTTTGTTCTTGGATCTTAATCTATGGGTTGTGTTTTTGGTTAAAACGGCGAAAAAAGAACAACTTGCAAAAGGAAGCAAGAATGTGGTGTCAGCAGTATGTCTGAAATGTTGATTTCGAGATATTAGATGAGAGATAGAGGGTGCAATAAACACTGAAAGGTTTTGTATATGTTGCAAACCAAGGCCGGCTTTTATGAATTTGATAAATTAAGATTATCAATGATTTCTTGTATCTGATGGTCTTTATGAAGGGGCTTTTAAAGTTATCAAAGTCCTGCTTTACTGGGTGTCGTTTTATAAGGGAATGCTTACATACGCATTTCAGAATAAAGATAAAGCCAAGTGCAATATTTGAAAAGATTCTGACGCACATAGAAAGTTCTTGTCAATGTCAGTCTGCAGTATATATCTGCAATGCCTCCAAAATATTTATGGGATCCAAAAGTTTTTCATGGGATCTATTTTTGCAGCCTGTTGGGTGCAGGATTCAAAGTTTTAATTATGCCAATCTATCTTGATTCTTTCATCATTCAATTTTCTAGAAAAATAGAATGCTTAAGGTCTGGTGTAATGCGATTGCTTTGGTTTTGAACCTTCAGAAAATGTCTGTTGTGTTTCCCTGTAGAATACTATTTGGGTAATGAGAATTGAAGCTTTTCCTATGTATTTTAACAACACCATGACTTGGTATAGTAACAATGGTATAGTAACAAAGTAGTGGCTTGGTATAGTAACAAAGTTTAACTCTATTCACCTAAGTTTGCCTTCTACCGACTTCCAGTGTTGGCTCTGAGTGGGCTTGTGTTTGACTCAGATTCTCCACTACGTCATTCTTTTCTGCTCGGTGACAGAAATGCACAACCCTGCCATAAAAACCAAATGAAGATGAGGAAACCAAATATGAAGAGTGCCATTGGAGCCGTATCTTTTATACTGTATACCTTATCACACCAGTTTTAACATTCGGTATGTTTTAGGATTGGTTTTAAGATTTTACTGTTTGTTTTTAACGGAACTCATGCAGTTATACACCTGCATATTCCCTGAGGTCAGAAAGTCAGCTCCTGCTGGTGTTCTTAAGACGAGACTCAAAACCAGAGGCGTCAGGGCCTGTTCTGTGGTGGGACCAAAATTGTGTTCCTCCCCTTTGTTTTATTGTTTTATTAATGTGTATATTTTATTTTTGGTCTGTTTTGTATATTTTAGATTCTTTTAAATTTTGTTTAATGGTTTTCACTTTTGTCAGCACTTTGTGATTTTGCTGCTTATGAAAAGTGCTATATAACTAAAGTGGATTGTATGTGCTCAAATAAAAGGCTCAGCTTAAAAAAAGATGCATACACACCGCAATGGCCCATTCTGGCCAATTAGATAGACTAAATACTGACCAGTCAGTGATCTCCCTGGCTTAGCCTCACTGTTATCCAATTGATTATGACTGGTAGCATATTTAACTTTAGGGTCAAATGAAGTGTGTGCTCTGGAATATTTAAAAAAATTGCTTTGAGACAAAATAAACAATATTTATTTAATAAAAGAATTTATACCAGTGTTAGCATTGTTTTTCCTCATTCCACAAGGTTTGGACAACCTAATTCAGGAGTACTATAGATTTTCTGCATTCTGTAATGCAACAAAGATTATAAAAACCAATATAGTGTCTGTACTCTCAGAAAGCTAGAACCACTGAGTATGATTTACTGTTTAGGAAGTGTCTGGCTGTTGCAGCAGTGAAAAGGAAACGTTTTATGTATTGTGAAGAATTATTGTCTTGCTTAATGTTTATGTAAAGGGAAGTTGAGTGAGTTTTGATAACTTAACACCCCCCTATTGACGTTAGCACCCTCAATGCCTCTCCTCTTCCTTTGTTATATCTGCTGTAAAGCATTAAAGGCATTATTAAAAATTTAATAATAAATTATATTTAATACCATCAGATTGACTGGAAAAATATCAGTTAATGCATTATTTTAATGATGAAAGTCCATTTGCATGACATTCAGCGTAACTGACAGCTGGGCTCATGGTGTATTTATCTCAGAGATGCACTTCATGTCACTGTCAGCACTAAACATTCTCTTCTTTAAAGTATCAAAAGAATTTTGAAATCTGGCAGTGTGAAGAAAATTCTTCACATGCATATAGATTTTCATATAGTTTAAGCAGTGGCTGAAGCCTGTTTGCTCAACTAATAACAAAGTCATAAAGAAAAAGTCACTTTTATTGGAAAAGTTTTTAAAGACAAACTAAATGGCACTCATAATGGACGAGTGCTCTTAAACCAAGAATTTCCCGTAAATAAAGCATCTAGTATCTAGACTAAAGATACAAAACCAGAAGACTTTACAGAGATGGATAATTATGAGACTTTTTTTATATGCCATATATTATGTAGCGTGGTTGTAGTTCTACGATAAAACTTTAGTGTTGTTCTCTTAGAGAAGTCTTTGAGAAGACCTTTAAAAACTTCTTCTTGAAGTTGTGGGTAACAATTAGTATAGCTGTTTCACTCACTTCCTTGTCTTCCCAATGTTTTTATTAAAACTCAACATTCAGTAGAAAATTATTATCTTTAACCTCAAGGATGTATCTAACACACACTTTTTATTTTTAATCTTATTTTAAAAACAGAACTGTCAAGTCAGTCAGATTGTAACAGATACTAAATACTGTTGGTTTTCCTCCATAATCAGCTTGATCAGATGATATGCTCTAGCGTTTGCCCTTTGTGTTTTTCTCTGAAGCACACCTCCAGAAAGGTTGTCTAATACTCTGCAAGTATCACTAACCACAACTTCTCTGAAAGCATATAGTGTGAGACAGATAGTGTGATTTTGTAGAGGTGGGTGAGCATACAATATGAATGTGTTATTAAAGATCCCATAGCCTCTGGCCCTGGTGCAATTAAAACAAGATGGGAACAGGGCAGTAATCTTTTAATGTTCTGTTATCACCAAGCATCTTATGAAGATGACTTTT
Source organism: Danionella cerebrum (assembly GCA_007224835.1). NCBI lineage: Eukaryota > Metazoa > Chordata > Actinopteri > Cypriniformes > Danionidae > Danionella > Danionella cerebrum. The sequence continues at coordinate 102,418 of SRMA01024361.1, forward strand.
TTTATGTGCTGTTTGGATTGGAAAAGATGAGGTGAGATTTTTTTTCTTTTCCACAAGCCTTATGTAATAGAGTTTTCTGTGCTATTTGAAAGAAGTTAATGAGTTGCGTCTTAAGGAGAATGGAGATATGATAATTTGGCCGATGTGGAGGAGCCATATTTGATGTGGATCACGGCTAACATCGTTGATTAGATCGGCTGATTTCCACGCTGAGGTTTGATGTCATGTTCTTTTATTAGATGTGCTTAATTGGCATAGTTGGGGGTGTGGGCAATGGGCCATCAATTTGATGTAGTGTTAAGGACATACAGTTCAACAGTGACTATGTACTGTTCCATCTTTTAAAAGGATCAGCACAGAGATCTCAAGGGGGGTTTATGCAAACAGTGGAGCAGGGTGTATTTGTCTGAACCGTAAGGGCGCAGATTAAATCTGTAGGTCACATCCCACATGGCATTCAGGTGAGTTTCTGTCCCAGAGAGTAAAATATAACACTCTGAGAAAGAATCGCTCTTTATATAGCTGGTGAGAGCCAAATCTTTTGCTGAGTTTAACCAATGGCATATGTTGTTTTGTAAACATGATTGTGTTTTACACTTTAAAATGGAAAAAGTATAGATATGGCATTTTCAAAATCTGACCAGTGGCTCCTTACTTATAACAACCAGCATTAGTATTATTTCTTAACACTTAGGATAAAAATACATAATTCTAAGTGAACTATTGTCTATTTGAATGGTGTTTCTTCAACTAAAGCTTTCAAAACAAATATTCGCATGCTTCCAGTGGTTCATGCAGCCAGAATATTTGCTCATGATCCTATTCTTCTACTAATGTAATTTGAGTGATTCATGCATTAATTGCTTAATGTATCTAAAACAAGTGCTGTCAAACTAGTGCTATTAATTTAATAATTAATGCGTTAAAAATTAATGTACAGTTAACTTGGTTACAGTGTTTTTTTTGTATTTCTGTGTGTCCAACGTACAAAGAAGTATAGATAAGACCAAGGAAGAACTTTTTGTCACAGTCTGTTATATTAATGGATTTTATTTTCTGCCATTTTGATCGACTCATATTTTTCCCTGTGTATTTACTTTCACCTTCAGAGTTCTGTCACATAACTGCTCATTCTGTTTCCCTGCTGTCTGTCCATTCCCATCTGGCTTTATTTAGATTATTTGTGTTATCCAGTGTAACTAAAATGAGTTTGTGGACAAAGCCTGGTCATTTGTTCATTTAGTTTAGTATATTCCTCCTCCTTTGGAGAAGTCTTATGTTATTCAGGGTTTCCATACAATGGTCTTTTTTATGTTTACTTTGTGTTTATATTACTTGTTTTTGTGACAAATAAACAATCCAATTTCATTCATCCATTCATTTTCCTACCTGCCGGTGCCTATCTCGAGCGCACATCGGGTGACAGGCGGGGGTACACCCTGGACAGGTCGCCAGTCCATCACAGCAATCCAATTTTTAATTTTAATTATTTCTTTGTCTTGAGTTTAAAGCAATTATTTACATTTAAATATCCAAAAAGTAATGTTTTGAATTAAAAAAAAATGTCTGATAACCAAAAACATGCAGTTGTGGAGCAGTATTGAACACACTTTAAAGACGGGTCTAAGGAGCAACTGAACAAACAATAATTGTTCGCATCTTAACATCGTCAGCATGATTGCAACGTAGTGTAGTGGTTCTGAAGTAGTGTTAACAAAACAATTTTAAATTTGTCTATCCATTATTGACTTGTGATGGTTATGGATGTTTGATAACGCACCAGTTTACTTTCCTCTGTGGAAAAATTTCTATTTCTTAGCCCGTGTCTCACACCGTGTTAACAAAACATAAACGTTGCTGCATTTACATGTTGACGAACAGCGTAACCGTGCAGAAAATTTTTGTCTATTTCCTCATGAGCTGACCTCATATTCAAAAGTCTCAGCAGTTCCCATTAACTAGTTGGTTAACCCACCTGTTCGGTTGATCAATTTGTGGATCATTTATCCGAGTCTACCATATGATACCACTGAGCTGTTAAACAATGGATCGACAATGCTGTCTTTGGTGTTGCTTTAGCTCACAGCACTTGGACCTCAACCATATTTGTTAAATTGTTGTATGCCAGGCAGGAGGCTCTTGTGGGAAGGGAACACCGGGCATGTTTCATAAGGAGAGGCGGAAAGAGAGGAGATAAGCACAGAAGGGCAGCAGGGACAAAGGCCCTAGAAAGAGGAGAGGTTGGAGCGCCTCAAGGGAGCCACCCTTGAACAGAGGTGGTCTAGACCGGAGTAGCTCCTTTTTCTGCTCTCACACACTTCACTTGCCCTGGCACTAGAGAGTTAAGATTGACCGCCAGAGATCAGCCTCCAACTTCTTTCAGCTTCATTCCAAGAGATGGACGACAGAGATGTTTAATAATAATTTTCTCTGAATTTGATCAATACCAAAAATTCAATTTCTTTCTTGTGTGCCCATAATGACGACACCACTTCAGCTGCTGTTGTGCCACATTATTTTTCCCTAAGCCTTGGCCAATGTTCAGGTTTGGTATAATAATCTTATCATAAAAACACTTCTATTTCCATGTCTTCCTCATTTTATACATCACTTTCTTTCCTGCCACCGCTCTGTGTGCACACACAGAGCCAAACAGTTTATTAAAACATTTCATTTAATGTTAAAATAAGTATTTTTTTGGCTAATTCATTGACACTCTCTTATTAAACCACATTTAAGAATTTAACCTTGTGGTTAATGTACGTGTGAAGTATAAATATATAAATTGATCTGTAACTTTTTAACCAATTTCATTAGCATTGTAATGCAGTAAAACAAATATGGTTGTTTGTCCCATGAAGTCACACCCTGTTCTGAACACCTGTATTTATGCTTATTTGTTGACTTTGTGACTTATTTATCTGTCACAATGTTGGGTGATTAGTAAAAAACAGAACTTATGAGCAAAAGTTGGAATATGATAATCATTAATTTGTACCAAAAATAACATAAATTGCTCAAGAGGGGAAAACCTCAAATAAACTAAAAGTCAGACAGGAAACTTAAAACTAACTCAGAAACAAACAAAAAAAACATACTCTAAAAGGCACAAAGTGAACAGAAATCAAAATATATAACATACAGACCTGGGTCATCACACAAGGAACGACTAGGCAAAAACCAGACTGCTGACAGATGTGGTGTGAAAAGATTCAGTAAATCTGTAACCATCACTGGGAATTAAAAGGGACAAAAATCTCCAAACTGAATGAGACACAGGTACCCATTAATTAGGTTCTACACAGATGAGTGAAGAAAGAAACAGGATGGGAGGGGCACGAGCAGAGAGACATGAGGAGAGAGGCACAAACACAGAGAATAAAAGGTAAAAAATATCTATGGGAAAGGTGAAACCCATGACATTACCCCATTTTACCCTCATGTTTTTTTCATTGAAGTGTATAATTCTGACGAATATTTTGTGAACATATAGTTATTCATGTTGAGGTTGTGTTTAAAGTTGATGATATTGATGAGTAATATAACTCAATATTAGAAAAAAACGGAATGTCTCAGCAGTGTTTTTCCATTCTGAAGGTATTTCGAAATCACTCGTTTAATTATTTGTTTATTATTGTCTTTGTGTTATGCAGCACACATCTAAGGTGTTTATTCTTTGGCTGTATTTTTCACTTTTATTTTCCAATTAGATCATGCTATCAGTAGCATGATATGGGTTGAACATCTGTGTTTCATGATTTACAGTACGTATGGAGGCAGTGTATAAACACTGGTTATTCGAAGGTCAGCAGAAACCTGGAGAGTTCAAATGGATGGTTACTCTTACCGTTTATGATTGAATTGTTTGGTCTATGCCCTCCATTGTTTTACGTATATTTTTGATTCAGTTTCAATTCAGTCAAAATTGTATCTAAAACGAAATCTTATCTGTCAAAGGTCGTCATCTAAAGGGTCAAATCAGTTTAGACAATCGGAACCAAAACACTACCGTTATCATGATGATTTAATGATAAGGCTTGGTTGTAAATTATAGGCAATAATTTCATGGTTGTGGACTTTCAGACATCAGCCGACAGCATGAAGTATTTCTTGGCTAAAAGCTCAACTTTGCAAAAAATTCTAATGAAAAAAGCTCTTAAATTTCTTAGAATCAACATGTGATCATTTGCATATCTCTAAGACTTTTTATGACATTGGTGCTAATACTTTTTGTATATATTTGAATTGTATACAACTGTTAACCTGGAATTTTTTCAAGTATGATGGAAATCAGCATTTGTCAAATAACTGTGCGAAATCCCTATGAAATGTAAGATGAGTACCACCAAGCAGCTCTTTTACGTCCTACTGACATCATCTTTCATTGGTCATTCTCCTTGTGAAAAACCAATCTGGTGTGGCTTTTTCGTTTGAAGCACTCAGTCAGATGTGTGTGACCCGGTTGACGTCCATGGTTCTCTATCGTAGAGCATTCTTGCACAAACTCCGGCAAGGTGTGTGGAGGACTTAACCATTGACATTGTCAGAAGTGATCAATTAATTCATGTTTATTCGTAAAAAGCCCTACACTGCAAAGCATTACATTACAATCAAAACAGGCCATCACTTGAGAAGGTACAAACATACCCATAAGCGATACGTCTTTAAACAGGAAACCTTTTAAATAGAAGGTGTGATGGCAGTTCATTCCAGACCTGGGGCACAAATGCACATAAAGGGGGATCACCCCAGCACTCAGTGTTCATTTTCAGCACCATGAGACAGAGATGGCCAACTAATTAAAGAGCCAGAGCAAGAGTATTTAAAACTGATATATGAGATTGAACCATTTTAAAAACAAATGTCAAGGCCTTGCGTGTTTCAGAGCATGTCTTTCCAGGAATGATTTCACTTTCAAAGTAAACATAGCTGGAAACGAGGGTTGATATACACTGTTCACTTGGTCAGTAAACCTGAAGTCAAGCTTGAACAAGACCCCAAGATTAGGGGCTAAAGGCATTTTGGCATAAGGCATCAAAATATTAGTGGACTATCCCTTAACAACAATAAACTCCTTTATTTGAGTTTGGAGAATATTCACAGCTCACAATGATTTTAATCGTTCCATTCAAATACTATCATCGTTTTCATTTGCTCTTATGCATTTTCTTTTCATATCCGATACATCTGATCTCACATAGAGCCAAAGGGAAATCTGTGGATTGCCACTCACCCCCCACTGAATTCTTATTTCCAATCTAGATGTAAAAGTCTAACTGACATGCCAGGTTTTGTACTGTTTACAAAACTGGATTAATCAGTAAATTGTAATCAATAGGTAGATAGTAATTGAAGGATGTTAATGTTAATTATTATCAATAGCGCCAGGTAGTCCTTTAACCCCAACCCCTAGGACCTAACTATAAAATGGAGCTAATTGGTAAATTGTTAGCAGAGCTTGTGATTATTTACAGAGTTTTATAGCACAATCGAGTTAAAACCTGAACCAATAGAGTTCTTTCACTCATTGACAAAAAAATGATACCCATTGATACTGCCCTGGAGATAGACCTTGTGACTGTTGTTGATCCCACACTAAATGCCTTTGCGGCAGATGGAAATGTATTGTAACATTACCATTCTAATAAAAAAATCTACCTTACCATAAAACGGACAGCCTTCCTCATCTTACTTTTACACGCTTCACATAGGCCCATCGTCGGTCTCTCCCTGTTCATTTCTTCCCAGCTTTCCATTACTTCAGAACTCTCTTATGTCCCCAATATCTTCCACTATCTCGTTAGCTTTCTCCCCCGACCCTCTTTTCCAACCCCCCTGTAACAACTGTCTCTCTGTAAACCCCCCCTCCCCTCCTGCACCGTATCCCCTGTCTCCAGTCAGACCTCTAGCCTCACTGAACCAGGTCTTAGCGGTATGATAATGTGGAAAGTTGAACTGGCCCCATTACAGCTTGGCTGATGGCAGGGCCGATAAGGCCCTTGATAATGGGTGCAGATAGAGCTGACACAGCGGTCCAATAGCCAGCCCTCTCTCTCTCCCATTATCATTCCTGCCCACCGATGGGCTCCCACCGCACTATCTGCTCTCCATTTCCACTCCTGCAACAGATAAGAATGGAAATACTGACTTCATAGCTGACTGATTAAAGTGTCTGCCTTTCTTGATAATACACAGATAAATTATGTTTTTTTTTCTTTCTCTTTGGTCCTTTCCTCTGTCTCTATCGCTTTCTCTCCCCCTGTCCTTCTGTTTCTCTCACTCCTTCCTGCACTATCTAGAAAGGAGAGGAATGGCTGGGAGAAAAACGTCTCCTCTGTTAATTTCTCTTTTTTTGTAGCTTTCGTTGAGAATGAGAGAGGAGGAATGTGGGGGATATGGAAGTTTTAGAGGGCAGGGGAGTGTGTTAGGGCAGTGACTCTATTCAAGTGCCTCTCGGGGACTATTACATTGGGAGTCTTGTTGAATGACACTCTGCAAAGTACAATCACAGCACCATCTGCATAAACAAGTTCTGCTTAAATGCTCTCTCTGGGTTACCAGAGTGCTTTGAATATCCTAATAGGTAAAGGATAACTGGAAGTGGGCTGTTGGCCAGCTGGTTTCCCATTAAAGATAGTGGGCAGTGTGTGGGCAGTCATATCACTGCAGATGACCTCCCATATGCAATAACACATTTTCCAGGGTGCATTTTATCACTGATGCACTCCAGATGGAATGTGGAGATCAACCTGATTACATCCTCTTTGAATACATTAAACCACATCTCCTCTGTCTCTAATACTCATTCTTTCTTTTGCTTTCCCAACTGTTTTCCACCCACAGTGGATTCTCTTGTCAAGCTTCCTGGATGTCTTTAGGGAAGTCAGGGGGATCTCACTCATGCGTCATACATATATATGATCTTGTCCATAGCGTAAATTTAGAAAGTTTCTTAAAAAAAATCCTGTTTAATATTTACAAATTTCCTTAAACTCAGGTCATTTTAATGAATGGTTTGAAACTGGGATGTTAAACAGGGATTTTAAGTAAATTGGTTTCTTTTAAGGGTATGCTGGTGGTAGATTTTAAGTATTTTCGGTAGTAGTTTTCATGAATTGCTGGTCATGTTTAGCTCTAATTTACACACAGAGGGGTTAATTCTTCATGTAGATTGATAAATGTGGTTCGAAAATGTGTTTTTTGAAAAGAAGTCTGTATAATGTGACAACTCACTTGTGTCAGAACTGTTTCTGCGTGTACATCTTTTGGTTATGCATAGTTGCGTTAAATCCCGGTCCTACGGTTCAATAGTAAAAGGCAAGCAACATTGTGTGATCATTTGCATTTTAGATTGGTCTAAATGAATGTAAACAGCAGAGGAACTCTTCCCGTATTTTTTCTTAATTTTCATTATAAAATGAAATATTATCTCCAATTCTTTATTAGTTACTGTAAAACGTTTTCACAAAATCAGGTTATCCAATATTTATGATTAATCTATTCACTCATTTGGCACACACTTTTGTCAAAATTGAATTACATTTAAAAAAATAAACCAATTTGGTCAGTTCTCTGGAAATCAAACGCATGACCTTGTCATTGTTGCAGCTATGACTGAGTCAAAGGAAAAGTTTAAATGTTAGTCAACTTGGATTAAATAATATGTTAAGTATTGTAGTGAAAGTAAATACATTTTTAAGTACATAAATCAATTATTTTTTAAAACTTTTAATCTGCAGGTCACATACAAAACATCTGAATCAGTGAAGAAAAAGGCAATTGGTGCACTCCTAGTTTCTCCTCCAATTAAATCTACAAATCAAATGTTTTTTAAATGCGGCTTTTTAATCACTTAACACCGGAAGTTTGACCTGATGATGTTGAATTTCTGTTGTACCGTCTACCTGACTATCTGTCCTTCTATCTTCCTGTCTTTCTGTCAAAGCGTCCTTTCTCTGCTTACATAGAGAGCTCACATAAACTGCTCTCTTAAACAACGCTGTATTTGTTCGGGGCACTGTAACTGACCTTGATAGATTAGACAGCCCTTTTTTACTCTCAGTGGGTGTACGAGTTGTAAATTATTAGTTAGTGTCTGACTCGTTTGGTCTAGGAATGTAAAAAATACATAGAGGTTTTCCTTTGCTCCAAAAATCTCCTCTTGTCTTATCTCATTTCTCACAATTTCTTGATCTCTGTGTATCACAGTGTGCTGAATTATTAACATAAGCAGGCCTGAAAAAAGCCTGAATAAGGTTAATTTGATACCAAAACCTTGCCTAGATTTTTAAGGGCAGCAGACCCTTTTTTCAGTTGAGCTATAAAGAACAGGGAGTGGAGGCGAAGAAGAAGAAGAAAAAAAATAACGAAAGCATGATAAAAAGCTCCGATAAGGCAATGACTGCGTTGTGTAGGAGTTGATATCAATGTTATCTATCTGTCTTTTTCACTCTCTTAGCCCTTCTGTTGTTTTTTATGCCTTATCTCTCTCTACCAAAATGCCAGGAACAAAAAGGGAAAAAGAAAAGAAATTACCGTTCGGATTATTCATGGGGCCTGCTGATAAAGCAGCAGATGCTAAATTTAAGAATGTAAAGGGTTATTAGGATTTTTTTCTCCCCAATGCAAACGTTTTTGAAAGAGATCAGTTTTCGTGGCTGTTTTCTCTCTACATCTGTCATGGAGTGAGTGAGCTTTGAGTTAACCCTTTGTGTTCGTCTCTCACGTACTTTTAACACGCTCACCTCAGAGGTTTTTGAACTGCTGGTCTGTGATAAGACTAAACTCTGTGTAGCCCAAATAAAGAGGGTGGCCGCTGTGGACAGGCTGATTTCATTGAATGTAATAAAAAAGGAGGATGTAGGCTCAACATACTGGTATTGACCTACTTTTCTAACTTATGGCTTAGTTGTAATGTTTATTGCTTCACTATTTTTGAAAGTTGTAACATGACTCATCACTAATAAATGAATTTGGCTTAAGAATACAGTGCATTTTCCCAGACAGAGAAGCGCAATCTATTATGTCTGCTAAGGAATGGTGTTGGTAAGATGGTCATAACAATAGTAATTTGCTCCACAAAGTAGCACAACGTTTAAATCAAAATTCATGATCTATAAGCACCCGAGCCTGGTCAAGTCAGGAGTTTTTGTGAAGGGCTTGTGATTAAAACTTGACCCCTCAGTCCTGTGCCTGCCCTCACGCCTGCTTGGATGATTCACATTTCCTCTTGTCTTTCTGCCTCAGGCTGTTGTGTGCGAGTGTTGTCTCTGTGTGAGAACCAAAGATTCGCATGGTTCATATATAATATGAGTTTGATATGTTCTTTTACCAGGGCTGCTGCTGGTCAAATGGGTGCCCTTAGTGGAAATATTCAAAGACTGTGGGAGTAGGGGCATTGCCCAATGTGGCCCACGAGTGACTTAGTAAAACTAAATTTTCAAAGTAACATAATAATCTAGAACAGGGGTTTCCAAACGTGTTCTTTCCATGTAGCTCTTCGACATGTCAATCATGTCAGTTACCAATCATTTGACCTGTCCACCTCTGAGATGTATCTGTGTAACTGAGCCATCAGCTCCTCAGGGTGTGTACTGCAGTTGCGATTTATGCTGAAACTCATGCAGCGCATCAAACTGCAAAATTAAGGATTCTTCAACCCATACTCCTCTTGATTGAAAAATATTTTCCACTCTCCTTTCACGTACCACTTACAGCGTTTTGCCTGCCCCCGTTTGGGAGCCACTGATATAGAGTATAAATAATATAGAGTGGTTGGTTACAGACATGATGAGGCACATTTTTCTTCAAACTCATGGAAAAGTGTTTAAAGGTGACATTTAATGCCAAATCAACATTTCGGACATCATCAAAAACATACCTCAAGTTTTATTCAGTTTTTCATGCATGTTTGTGTAATCTTGTTTTGTTTTGTCGTGAGCTGAAAATGGCTTTATGTTCCTAGCACCACCCATAGTTCCTAGCACCGCCCACTGATTAATCAGATTTATCGCTAGTACAACTCATCTCTTTGGAGCAGACTCGCACAGAAGAATAGTGCACTATTACATCACAAATTGCTATTTTCAATCTATCTAAGTGTCCCTCTGTGCTGAATACTGACTGACAGGTGAGGGTTGGTCAGCAGGGGGTATGGCGAAAGCATGACTGTTGGAGGAACAGTGTGTTTTGCGGAGGCCTAAAATACGAGGTGATTCAAAGTCTTTTTTAAATATGAATATTGTATTAAGAAAGTTACTAACGGTGCAGTGCTGGTATAGAGGGCTTAAATATTTATTATAATTGCTTTAAAAAGCACATCGCTAAATAAAACACCAATATATATGTATATTTTTTATATAAGGTTTGATATCAGCCAGACCTTTTAATATTTCATTACATCAAACTTGGTATGTGCGCTTATATCAGACAAAATAGATTCGTCATATTAACAGACGGCAGCTATCCGAAGCTAAATACTTGGTTAAACAATATATTAGCAGAATAATGTTTCTCACCCTTCTATCGTTAAAAAAGAAAGAATCTCTCTCTCTCTCTCTCTCTCTCTCTCTCTTCAAAAATAGTTTAATTGATGCCCCTTCTTTATTTTGTATTGTTTTAAATATTAAAGTTGCAGGGTCAACCGTATGGTTATATGTATCAAATTATTGAGATTAATTCATTATATGCTTGTTTTATTTTAAATCTTGAGAAAGAAATCTTTGTTCAACATCTCTGCTCTCTGTTTTGGGCTCTCCATACTGCATTATACATACAGTAGAACAGCTCTGAAACACTTCAGTTGTTTTTAAATGTTGTGATTTCCAAGTCACACACAAAGGCAATATGCAACATTTGAGTTTCTGTGATACCAAACATTATTAAATCAGATTGTGGAGTGAAAGGAATGTATAATCTCTTTGAAAACTGTCATTTTAAACCTGTGCTACTGTTAGAGCCCATTTTGATCACAATCTACTTGTGAATATCCCTTACTCACACACACACACACACACACACACACACACACTCATGCACTTGGCTCCTTTGCCCTTTCCTCTTTGGTCGTCCATCCCTCTCTCTCTCTCTCTCTCTCTCTCTCTCTCAGTTCTCCCTCCATAGGCTGTGAGTCTTGTCTAAGTATTAGTATTAGAGGCAGCAGTGTCCCCTGAAGTAAAACAATCTGCTGTAATCTATCAGTGTGTTATCGGCCCTATCTGAGAGCCGGAGCGAGCCGGGCTGGGGCCATGGCGCCGTGCTCCGGAGCTGATAAAGTTTCAGAGTTCAGCGATGATGAATGTTAAGAAACTACACCCTCGTTACAGAGGATGTGGACTTGGCAGGGACCATGAAGGGGCTGCACATGAAAGCCGGGAGAGAAAGGACAATGTTGGCACTTCCCACCAGTCACCAGGTTACAGATCAAGACCTTGGTGATGCACATTCTTGCTGGCGTTCCTTTCTTTTGTTAGTATATCTTTAATGAAGAGTATTTGTAGTAAATTCAATAGTTGAAGTGGATTTTGATTAAATACATTCTTTTGTTGTGTGAAATGTTTATGTTCAGATAGATCAAACCAAGGCTGTAGCTGCTCTAGCTAGATCACCCATCCTTAATTTTAATTCTTCCTGTATCACTACATCTAGATGATAAACTTGCAGTCTTAGCAGAAGATTGAAAGTGCTTATCTCAGCCGCTAATAAACTAGAACAGACGCTTCTTCCCTCATGAGAAAGTTTACAGAGGACGGCTGGATGTCATCTGCAATGTTGCCCTCTGTCATTAAGCTACTTATTAAATTGTGCTTGCTTATAAAGAAACTCCAGAAGTGTCCGTCTCGGTCCCAGGGTTCTAGTGACCTCTCTGCCTACAGCCAGCACATCAGACTGTGTGTCATGCCTCAAAGTCCCTGATGACGATGCATTTGATAAGAGCCCAGCTCTTGGAAGTGCACAGTGCAAATAGCCGATAAAGCATTATTTTCCTGACAGATATTAAGTGCATAGAGTTCAAGTTTCAGGCTAATAGCTTCGCTGAGGCTTTACCCAAGATTTGTTGTGGTCTGACCAAAATAGCAGCGCTGGGTCTCGGGAAGAGCAATGGTTCATCAACTTGAGTGTGATTGTGCTCTCAGCTTCAGTCCAGATTTATAGGTGTAAGTTATCAAGATACATGTATTGTTTATTTCATCAGTATAACAATCACAGTCTGCTTGTAATACTGGTTGTTGTTTTAGAATTGATGTTGTACTGCGGTGACATCTGTGGACGCCTTTAAGTGACACCCATCCAATAATAATAATAATAATAATAATAATAATAATAATAATAATAATAATAATAATAAAGTAACTGTACACATTTTATGTTTCTTTTCAATTTATACAAAAAATATGACCAGAATGTGTCATTTAATATTACTACAGCGCTATTATTATTATTATTATTTTTATTATTATTATTATTATTATTATTATTATTATTATTATTATTATTATTATTATTATTATTATTATTATTATTATTATTATTAATATAATCAAGAAGTTATAGTTTGTTTTGAATAATTTCTTTGTTATCTACAGATTGATTTAGAATAAAGGTGAAAAAAAATCTATTCAAATCATAAATCATTTTTTAGGCCATATCACCCAGCCTTAAAAGAATAATGTATTTTTCGTGCATGAACAACATTTAGGTGAATGAACAATTAAGAAATCTAAATCAGTTCTTGATTTGGTGTGACGACCCTTGCGTGTGGACCCCCCCCCCCCCTTTGCTCTTCCCCACTCAGTTTTAAGGCTTCTACACAGCTGTTTCTGTTTCAGTTCATGACTGGCTTTCAACATATTCGTGACTGTGACAGAGTAGAAGCTGTTTGGTATCTTTGATTGATCATACACCTGACTATAATCCTACAAAATTCCCTGACTTTGTGCAAGTGTAGCTGTTGGAATTGATGCTGGGTGAAAGTGAAACAGTAGTAGAAACACCAAGATTTCACTTTTATTGTTTCTTTTATTGGCTCAGTTTTAAATATACGTAAATAATCCCTTTGTAGCCACATTTTATCAAATCATTGTTTGTTTACAGCATGTGTCAATCATACTGATGCCTGAAAAGTAATTTTTAGCTTTTACATATCAAGGCAGTCCCTGCTTTGTTTCTGGCAAACGTTTTCACAGTTTAGATGCTCTATTGCTACTGGATTTAAAGATTTAAACACCCAAAATTTTGGCCTTAAAAGTCTTAAGTTAAAAAGTTTAAATAAAAAGTTTAATGTATTCGTCTTAAATAGTTTTTCACAGGTCTTTATTTTCCAACCCACTTCAGAGTGACGGTGCTTGAGATAGATTTCCCAGCATGCAGTGTACGAGACAGCAGATTCGGTTGTATACATAGATGGCTGCGATTGCAAAGCATTCATTTCATGAAACAGTCATTTTATGTTAGTTTTCATTTAACAAATACAACCATGTCCATAAATGTAATTAAAATGACCAAATAAATGATTAGGTTTACATAAAAACAGTAAAGTTCCTCTTTATAAAACACATAATTTTTAAACGTTGCAAAACTTAGAAATCCGTCGTTTTGTGTAAGATTTCATTTCACAAGTTTATATATAGGTCCGAATATGTTATTGTGAATCACACAAAATGCTTGTTTAAAAGGAAAGTTTTTGACGATAAAAAAAATTGGACATTGTGAAACCTACTGAAACTAAATGCACATTTACCTACTTTTCTTTAAGGAGAGTTATGGGGGATAAGGGCTAATTTTTATACAGGGCTTGAGCCAGATTGGTATGTGAATTAATTATTTGTCATTAACTTTATTCTTGAATCATTGCACTCTTAATGCAATGAAAATCGAGTTAAAACAGTGCTAGCATCAGGAACATCTTAAGCCCATTCTTTCTCTGTCTTCTTAAAAGAACCGTTTTATGAGCATAGCACTTGATCCCTTCTTATGCCAATTTATTCTGATGTGCAAAGGAATACTCAGCCTTAAAAGCTATTTTTAGATGGGTGCACCATTGTGATCACAACAAAGTTTATGAGCGTATAATGGAAGCTAATGTGACACAGGGTGTGCGGAGCTTTGTTCGCAGAAGTGCAGAGCATTTAATAGAATCTGATAGACGTCAGTCCTCAGGCCCAGAGGACAGAGGGGGACTGCGCGCTCATCAAGGAAGTCTTTACTCATCAAGGGAATTGGGCACAGTGTGAAGGAATAATTTGTCAATAATTGGCCGTGTCAGTCGCGTCAGACTTTTGATAAAGTCCCGTTTCTTTAGGGTCGGCCCAGCAAATATCTCCAATGGAAAGCAGCACTCGGCAGCAGATCTTGGCTCCTGATAGCACCATTAAGAGCTTTAGAAGTGTTTTAGCTGAATTCACACAAAGCAAAAATAGATAAATAAATAATGAAACAGAAAAGTGGAACATCAACTGTCATGGAAGTGATATGGACTATAAAAATCATTGGGGAGTGCTGAGAGATAAACGATTATCCTTTTTTCTGTTGCCTCATGGCCTCCTCAGCCTTCACTGAGGCTAATTCCTTCATTCAAGCAACAGAGCAGGCTCAAACTGGGAGCTTTTGAGTTTCTTTGGCTGTGTTTTATGTAAACTTTCTAATCACTTCAAAAATGCGTCTTCATTAGAGATGCACGTGAAAGGCACATGTTGTAGAATATAATCTGGTATCCATTTGGAGAGGCCAGGGATGCCTTTCTGCAGTTATGGCCTAAACTCCATTTGAAATATCTTGGAATGGCCTTCATCAGATTACCCAAAATCCTTGATGACAGCCACATTCCAGAGAGCGGTTCAGGCCAGTGGATGCAGAGTTGGTTGTATAGACTTGTGTCCAATGTACTCTAGTTTCTCCAATGAATCTATACCGGTGTCGTAAGATTATTAGAGTTTGTATGAGACCTGGAACCCCTAACCTTTGTAGTAGTTTTGGAAGGTGTCCCATTGCACTTATCAGAAGAGTGATCAGGTTGATAAGAGTTGTCAAGCCCTGCTCTTGTTCACCCTGTGAACTTTTAGTCAACTGGGTCCGGTTTGCATGCTCAGAAGCCTTTTCCTTTTCATGCAAACGCACTCTGAAAGAAAAACCATGTACCAAAAAATCTCCTCTACACTTAAATGGCCTTTCATGAAACCTCCATTTTACACACGTCATGCACCGTAACGCAGGCAATGATCATGGTGGAGTCGGATGTCATCAAAAAGTCTCATTGCGTAATATGAGGTTGGTTTGATTCAGTTGATAATGCCATAGTCCATTAACACTCCCTTCTCTACTTCCTGAAAACACATGGCACTTACTGCTGGTTGGCTACAAGCCAGTAGTGTGGTCCTCCAAAAATGAATCAAGATGATTTGCAAATTAAGTGCTTTAGGTTCTCTCATAGTGTTATATAGTTGTAAATTAATTGAAAAGAAAACTCACAATCAGTATTTACAGGGCACCACTTTTTTCCAATTTAAAATGTTCCTTTTGCAGTTTTAAAGCACTGACATTAGTTATTGAAATGTTAATCATAACCTATTATAGAAGAGTCTGGATGCAAGGTTTAAGAAGATTTAATAGAAAAGATGTTAACAGCTAAATACTGGTTGTGATGTAACTTCCTGTTACTTCAGAAACTTCACTCTCAGAAATTTACCAGATGATAGATTATAAAAAATATTTTTTTCTATTCCACATTGTTTTAGCTTTTGCTGTAATCTAACTATTCAGTAAAACACACCCCTGTTAAGCCACCATCACATGAGACTTGGGCCAATCATGAATGAACATTTCTGAAGCCTATTATTAAAGATTTTCTTTCATCTTTTAAAATGGTTTACATAGTTTTTTACTGAACAAACACATTTAAGATATGTCAGTCATTGAACAAATGCATCCAAAATGTCTCTTGCAACAGAATTAATTTGTTCTCTAGTGCCGAGTTGGGTTGTACGATGTTCTCACATGAATGGAAAAATGATTACAGTCCGTGTGTTTCTGAAGTGCACTATTCCTTAATAATCAGTACAGTGATAGATGTTAAGAGTTTGAAGGATGAGAATGAGGGGATTGTGGGTAAAGGGCTTGGCTGGGTAAGGGAGTTAGGAGACAGACACATTAATATTCTCTTACCTCTCAAAGTCTTCTCCGGAAAAAAAGGGGGAAAAGAAAGAAACGAGACATCTATCGCTCTCACCCCATGCTTTTATTTCCTATTGCTTCATCTTAAATTTCCATTATTCACAGAGAAAAAGCCAAGCCAAGCCTATTCACACTCCTCTCTGACACCGGCGGCCCCCCCTCACACACACTCGCATACATTCAGTTGAACCAAACACTATTATTAATCATCCCTATCTCCTTTCCCCATCTCCCTGCTATTTGCTGTTTAATCACTAAAATAATATCAAGAGGGGGGTAGAGGGCCTGTTACCAAGACGACCAAATGGAAAAGGTCAGGGTGAGTTTATCTTATCACTGATAGAGGATGGTTACTAATTACAGATAGGTACTACCAGTGCTCAGTCCACAGGGCCCTGCCTTAAAACACTATCAGCAATCCACACCAGCCCGATATTAAAATTATCTACAGTCATCCACATACACTCGCAGACACACCTCGTCCTGCCACACACTGGCCTCAGTCATCTCGAGCACGGCTAGCGTTGAACAAGTGTTGTTGCTTCTTTTAGACTCTGATTTATGACATGGTAGATATCATTAATGTCTCACGCTAATGGTGCAAACTTTATCAGTTAAAACAAGTCATCAAATATTTGCTTTAATAGGACGATTGTACTCAAACTGATCGCTAACATCCTGGCATCAGAGTCCTGCTGACGAGTTGTTTTGTCTCATTGCTAAACCAGAGAACCGCTGACCCAAACTAAAGTGACCCTTTTCGTTTAGTTTGTTCTGAAGCAAGTCACTCTAATGTTTCCTTGCCATCGTTTGAGGTTAATGACAAACCAGTTGTAATTAGATTTAGTGAAGCTGTGGCGATAACACCGCTAATTAACGGTAGATGTTTGCGTACGTGCTTTTGCACACATAATGTAAAAGGAAGAAAATTAAGATTATGGTATTGTTTGAAAACTGTTTTAATTTGTTTCTTCCGTTGAGCGTGAGAAATTAATTTGTTGATATTGGGGGTGTCTGCTGTGGGGAAAGGAAATTAGAGGTGAGTGAATTAATCGCAAGTAAGAGTTGAATGGATCCGATCATTAAGATCATTAAAACTGTATTGAATGATTTATTCACTGTTAACTGGCTCTTCCCACCGGTGCAGCATCACTGTGTTGATTATTGTTTACACTGTTTTAATATCCCTCTATATTGGGTGTAAAAGCAGTCATGAGTCAGTTCTTCAAAATTGTTATTTAATGACCCTGAGAGAAATGTTGACATTTTATTTTGTAAAATTAGTAGCTTAAACAAGAAATGAAACAAAGGTTGGGACAAGCTGTAATTAGTCAATTAGTTATTTGTGCCATTTTTTCCCTGTGGAAACTTGTGAAAAGAAAAGGAAAAGATGTGTTCATTCGGAGGGTACATGTTTTTACTGAAACGTAACTAGAATGCAACTTAAAAACATTTGTTTAATTTCAGAATCAAATGTCATGCAACGTCTGTATGACTGCTAATAACCCATAGTTTTTTGTGTAAATATGTTGATCACTTTAAGGCAAGGGTGTCAAACATATGGCCAGGCGGTCCAATCAGGCCTGCAGGATGATTTTGGAGAGGGAGAGTGCGCGCGAGAGAGTAAGAGAGCGCTAGGAGTTTACTGTGAATAGCATTACAAACTAAGCATTTTAATGAATCTTACACTTGTAAAAATAAATTGCTAATAATTTGTTTTTAACCAAGTATTTAGCATTGTGTGTCACCACATCAAAGCAGTGTGACGGGACTATATTTCTCGTAGAAGAATTCGTGCACTGAGCAGCGGCAGGCCACTGGCCAATTCTATGGGCCTCTTGTATAATAATATTGTTGTGTTTGCCGGGCCAGACTTCGATTTCCCACATTTGGTGATAATTCATTCTACAGTGGGCAATAAGGCTGAAGTTTCAGTATGAAGCTAAAGCAATAGTTAGTCTTAAATCAGAGGCAGATTTTGTATGGAAAATAAAACAGTAAATCGGCAGATTCTTTTGAAAAGTTTATTTTAAGCTATGTTTATTTAAAACTGCAATGTAATGTTGCTTAATTCCTTTAAAAACAATAGTTAGTCTATTTAACTCACTGTTAAGTTTTGTAGTTAAACTGGATGCTTAGGGGTAATAGATGGATGCAAAGTTGGTTTGAGGTTCCTGACTTCTAATAATGAGATCTATTATTTAATGAATCAATAAGGTAACCAATCAGTATTCTATATAAATTGTCTGTTTCACCCCCCAGAAGCTCAAATTGTTCCCCATGCGGCCTGTGAGCTGAATTGACCTCCCTGTTTTAAGGCATTCGCAACTGTGTTCTGTGCTCCGTATTGGCTAATGTTTCACTTTGTCTCTGCTTGGCGAATGCTCGGTTTGAGAGGACCAGTGGAATCCCCTCGTAGCACAGCTTCAGCAGTGCAATAACTTTATGAGAGGCTACAATATTTCTTTTATATTTGCTTTTCAATGACCATACACTTGGTGATTGTGAGGTGCTTCTCTTGACCTCATGGATACTGCATGCCACACAACACATGATTAGACAAAAAAAATCGGGCCAGTCTCCAATATAGACACGTGACTGAAAGATTCACTCAAAATGGATACAAAAAATGTTCAGTCTATGCCCGGTTTAAGTTCTCTGCGTGGATCCTTAGCTCATCAAGTAAAGACCCCATCACCTCATTTTGGGCTCTTACACCACTTTTCTCCAGTTTTATCTTGAAAAATATCCTTAGACATAATTTCTCTTGTACATATTACAGGAGTTGGGGGTCTTTGCACTTTTTTGGATTTCAGTTGATATTGCCTTTAATTGCATTTAAAGACTTTTTAAACGTTTTATTTGCTGTTAATTTAAAGATATGTGAATGTTCAGAGCCCAGAAAAGTAGTTAAAGTTGAGTTATATTTTAAAAACAAATGTTATTGAGTGCAAGGATGTATGTTTCATCTCCATGTCAAGAGGTAGAACAGTCCTTTATGGCTCTTGGATAACTGTTATGACTTAATCACCATAAAAGCACATAAAAACAAGAGCTACTGGCCAGGAGCTGAAATAGAGACATAGAGGTTACACACACAGAGACACTCAGACACACTAAAACCCTTCACAATAGAGCTGCTTGGTTATGGGAAAATGATGCACAATTATTCTGGTCATAATTAAAATCATGATTATTACCGTTGATAACTCTTCAGAAATATCTTTAAAGTTGATTTAGAATTTTTTTTCTCTATGACACACTTTCGTCATCTTTGAAGCCCGGAATCGATATCATAATCAATATTCCATTAATATCAATTGCTTACTTCACATCCGAGTGAGCTTTAGTTTTACCAGATCCTTAGACCTTGAATAAGGATGTGTTCCATGGCCTAAAACATTTATCTTTAGAGTCACATTCACTCTGTAGAGCCTTAAAGTTTTGGATTGTAGTGGAAACTTGGTGGAAATCCACTCAAACACAGGCAGAACAATCTCCGGCAAGTCCACTGGCTGACCATTAACCGCCACCTTTCTGTCAAATCTCTAATCTGAATGTCCAAAATTTTAATTTTTAAAGTTTTTTGCATAATACTGTTCATTTTTATGCTAAATGCCTGTTTTCCACTTTGGACATTATACTATGTGCTTAAATAGTATAATTTGCAAGCTTGTGGCTATGAAAGAAGTGATAAATATTCATAGAAACATTAAATTAGTTATCGTAGCTTAAAAGTTGTACCAATCTGAAAGTGAAGCAGAAATTTTTAACTGAATATATTTTTGTATATAAAAAAACTGATGTTCACATGCCTGGGTTACATATATACCACATCGTAGGTAGATGCATACCAATGAGTATCGACAGGATAGCAGTGAGGGAAAGAATTAGGATTTGCTTTTTATCGTCCACCATTGTCACACAGGCACAAAATAAAAAAGTAAATAAAACTACAGGAAAGCATGAGGGGGGCAGAGATAAGTATGGAGAACATGGAGTGAGGGGTGGTGAGGGCAGATGAAGTAGGTATGTTAAATATAAACCGGCTCACAGCTGGCAGCAGGGAAGAAAAGGGGTATTTTCAAGAGGCAGGGCATCACTGGAGCCCTCAGTGCCTAAGATAACATCCCTGTTGAGAGAGAGAGAGAGAGAGAGAGAGAGAGAGCGGTACAGAAGGGGGAAGAAGAGATGGGGAGACGAGGGAACACAGCCCAGGAAAGATCCACACAGAGATGCCGTTTACGAATGGAAGTATCACCACCCCTCAAACGCAAAAGTCACAACGGGATTTCTGATGGGAAAAATGTGTTCTTTTCAGATGAGAGGAAGATAGAGAGAGCACAGCCAAATGTCAAAGATGATAAATGAAAGAGTGCACGGAAACACCAGCTTACTCCGATACGCATTTCTAAGATGTGAACAAACAGAACATGTCTGTTTGCTCTTTTTGCTCAAATGTGTGTATGCTGCACTCCAAATTTTGTCATTAAGGGATGAAATGGAATAAAAACCAAAAAATACCAAATTAACTGTAATCACTGTTTATTAAAACATGCTCACCATTGATTGAGTGCAACAATAAAGTTGTCAATCAAATGGTTATGCCACAAGGGGATCAAGAAAGAAGCTGCAGCTTATAACAAAGCATGCTATTTAATTACACAGACCTGTAGGTTACTGTAGTTTTTATTTTTACAAGTTGGTTATTTTTTGTTTAGTTTCAACAGTTTTGTAATGGAAGAGCATAGAAAATTAGACGTCTGTGCTGTTATATAATTAAAACAATATCGCATTACATAAATATGATCCATGTCCGGACAGCTGCCTTGTACGTTAGTACTCGCCACTTCATGCTCCTACTACAGGGCAGGCCCTAGTGGTGAACTCGTGAAATATATAGGACAATATATATATACTGTGGCATAATTAAGATTTGATGTATTTATGTATTGTATGGTGCTCTTCTAAAAGTTCAAAATTGTCATGCTTCTTTGGTGAAAATGTTTAGCAGACCCCGTGTCTTGTGCAGTATTGTGATTGTTTCGTTGTGCTTTGTCGCTGTGATTAGTACAATTCAAACAGCCACACAGCAAGCCCTCTGTGGTGTTCACCCCACCTTCCTCTATGTTGATTGGATGCTAATGTGCCTGTCTCTCTCAATTGAAGCTGTGTCTGGAAGTGCTTCAGTGTAACACTTCAACATGTTTTTTATATATTTTTTTTACTTTCAGGGTGAAAAAAAAATTTATAGAAATTGAGTTTTTGTAGATCTGATTGAATTTTATTGGAAAATGACTACGACTAAAAACACTTTTCAATATCTACACCAGCCAACATCAGCTGAAGAGTATTAATATGAGCTACTGTTTTGCGCGGTTCTCGTTGATTTTCTATAAATGTTACAAAACCACTTATAGATATGCCTTGCTAATTAATACGTCAAACTCTAGCTTGTGGACCCTTGATTTATAAACATAAAACAGTTTTTTGCAAATACTGTATTAAACAGTATTGTGAACCCAGTTGTTAAAGCTTGTCACTGTTGCTATTCTATTGTTCTGAAAATATAGCCAATGTAACTGAAGTTTTGCATTGTTAAGGCCTTTACAAAGCAGGTGTTTTTTTTTATGTGCACAAAACAGTAATATATTTTAAAACGATTCTTGTAAAGGACCCCTTTTACATCATAACGTCTAATTACAGAAATAATTTCGTCTCCTACGTTGATTTTCCCAGCCATCACAGGGAATTCATCTCCAGCCATCGCAGCATTCATCTCCACTGGTCACAGATGTCTGTCTGATATTAAAGAAACTTGACAAAAATCTTAGCTAGACAAGGAATTCCATCTTGTTGTGCGTCATTTCTCAAAACTGAATTGCTTTTGATGTTTTTACAGCAGTGCGTTTTTAAATATTCGCTTTAACGTATCGTTAATTCGTATCGTTCTCCCTTTATTCTGATTAGTTGTTTCAGCTCTAATGTAATCATTCCCAGTGACTTCAGCTCTTCATAAATCCCTGTTTTGGCTGAAACTGGTTCGGACGCCTCCCTTGTCTGCTTCTCTTTGAGGTTTCTTGTGCACTTGTCTGCTCATCGGCGGTGTGTTTGTGTGATCTACCATGTTTAGTCTTTATTCTCGATTGGAACAGCTGCAGATTTGTCTAGATGGGGGAGCTGGACAATCTGCACAAGCTGTTGTCTTCTTGCATCTCAGATCTCAGGGTCAGAGACTGGATATGCACTGAAGGACGTGTGCATATCTGTGTGTGAAGAAAAGTGGGGAGATGGCGATGGATCTGAGGTGAAAGTGATGAGCATGATGGAATGGTGAATTGAGGGAGGGAGGCGAGGATGAGAAGGCTTCTCCTCCACATACCGTGTCCATGGCTGCCTCCCTATTTGCTCTGAAGATGTTCTGGGTGAAGATGAGTCTTTAGAGGAATTGCTCTCCTACTCCCCCGACTCTCTCAACCCTTCCTCCTCTTATGCATTTGGAAATCACATTTGTGCGCTGAGTTTTTAAAGCAATTTACAACGTCTGATTCTTTTGTTTGTTTTGTTGGCTCATGTTACTTTAATTCAGAGAAGTTTTCATGGGAAAAGAATGTGTCTGAAAATTGCCTCAAGCTTATCCAAGGACAGCTCATATCAATCGGCTGATATCGGTTTGCGACTGATAACGAATGCAACACTGTCTTTGAGAGGCTGTTCGCAAGTGCTGAGAACCATTTTTAAAACTGTCTAGAGTTGATGAGGTAAACATCCAAAGTTTTAATTCAATCATCATCTCTTGTCATCAGATCACTTAATTAGAAAGATAAGAATTTTCACAAAATAATTTGTGATAACAAGTATGTGTAGGTTTCCATTTCTATACTACCTGATGGATCCAAATCTATTTTGTAGCAATGGCGGCGGTGTACACAAAGTGATGGTATTTTTAGGTCAACATTCCATAGGTGTGACGTTTGCAAAGTCATGGAGATCATGTGATTTTTACCTCTTATTCTGTTGAATAAAAAGTTATCTCACAAAATGTGTCTGTAATTTTAATGGCCCGATTTCACAACAAACAAAAGCGCTCCCTTGCATGGAGTGGAAATCCTACCATCAATGACTGTTAACCCTGAACATGGACGGAACTGCCCTCCACAGAAAAACCATGCCGAAAAACTGAGATCTTTTAGTATTTTTATTATGTATATTAATGTTTCTATGGTTTTAACAAAATTGCTTTTCAGTTTTTATTCTTTTTTTTTTCAAACCCATTACAAATGTTTATTATATTTTAGCTAAGTAATATTGTCAGAATTTTAATATTTGAGCAAATTACACCTTCAACAATATATATATATATATATATATATATATATATATATATATATATATATATATATATATATTTGTGTAAAGGTACTAATTTTAAAATATTTTACAAATGTAAAAGTATTTTTAATTTTATTGTACTTTATAAACTGCCAAAGTGTATCAGTTTAGTTTATGCAAATATAAATTGTATTGAGTTTGATGGAATACATATAATGTATAAAATAATGAATGGACAAAATAAGAACTGCTTTACTTGTGTATTTAATTAAAATAATAATTTCAGTCTATTTTGCTTACAGTAATTGGTGTACACTTTAGTTTAAAAAAGTAAATAAAAATTACACACAAGTGATTTGAGAACATTTTATTTTGAGAGCGATTTGTTTCCAAGTTTTGTACCTTAGGCACCTCATCCAAGTATCATTTGGCATTGGAAAGTGAGTGGTTTGTAGTTGAAAAGCATAAAAAAACTTACCTGTTGTGTCTGATACATCCTTGGACAGTCACTATTGACTTTTTAAATGTATTTGAAAAGATAAATGAAGTTGTAATTAACACAACCAATATAACTATTTTAACACAAACAATAGATTTTTTCCCCAGTGAAAGATTAAAAAGCTTTTTTGAACTGTTTGCCATTTGTCGTACTTGTTATGTGTGTTGGTGTGCGTTAACAGGTCGTGTCCCCTGTGTAACCCAAGGGCTCTGTTTGCTCTGATGCTCATTATTCCATCCAACGCCTCTCAGCAGCTGTTGCTTTGACCCATTGACATGATTGAGAGCGTCATGCTACTCAGACACTCTTTCACTAAATATTCTTATATACATGATTGCAGATTGATCTGTGCTACCTTTGAGGTACACGAGGGGAGAATGTAAAAACAACAAAATTAGCACTGGAATGCTGTGCCCGTTTCTCATCTCAAGTTCTAAACCATGAAACCTGGATATTAACAGGCTCATGTAATCTTCATTGAGGTCTGTAGATTTTTACATTTAAATTTAAAGTAATTTGGAGGAAAACCCCATTTTCTGTTGGTTTTTGTCATTGAAGGTGTGTAATTTGCACTTCGTAACCTCAGCATCATGAAATGATTTTTTTTAGAGAGAAAAAGTACTAGAACAAATAAACTGTCCATGATTGTTATAAAAATATTTGAAACAACAGTTCATTTAAACTATAGCAGTGATAAATGATAAATTGATTGTTCAGAAAGAAACATCCCCAGAGGGCACTTGATCTCTCTGTTGCTCCTTGTGGCTTATAAAGAAGTTTCAGGTCTTAAAATATGAATTAACAACACATACACATTGTATTCTGCAGTTCAATAAATGTGTGACATTAATAAATACACAGTTTAGCCTGATCACCGTCTCTGTAGCTCTGTAGAGTGTGAAGAATGTGTTGTGTGAGTAATTTGGCAATAAAATGATTGAGATGCAGTTGAGATCTGGAGCTATTTAATGGTCCATTTGCACCGTCTCTGCTTTCATTTCACTCTTCTTGTTTATATATGGATTGAAAACCTGGCCCACCACAGCAGATATTTGCAAACTTCTCTTAACTTAATTCTCAGGTCACAAAATCTAATTTTTGGGTGAATTTTGTACCTGTTTTGCTTTTCAAGTTTGCCATGACTTGTGCCAGTCCAATTGCTGTACTTTTACAGGATAAAAGTTATTTACAGTAACTTACTGCTATTTCAGTTTTAACATTTTACGGCAATGAATTGTACAAATTAAAAGTAGTTTATGGACTGAGGGAGTAAGCAACAGTGCGCGTAGAAAACATGACCCCCAAAAATTTACTCTGAAATACTTCAAGGCAGAATCGATCCGACAACCTTCTTTATCATTTTATGCTGGGCTCCTTCTGCACTTGCTGTTAGGGGGAGGGGTGCATGGGCTGGATCTTGGGGGAGTGAAGTTGCCAGGCAGCCAGTGTCGAGACCCTGGACTATCCAAGCCAGGCACGCAGACAAGAGCCAGAAGATAAGCTGGCTGATAAAAGATAGAAAATAGCAGCAGATTTCAACTTTCCCACCATCCAAGATTCATAGGGAGGAGGGGCGGCTGAATCAACTACTTATTTCATCCGTCCGTATCTGTCTTTCCCCACGAACAACTTGCAAGGCTATTGAGAAGCCACACACACATTCAATCTTCGCAATGGCCATTTCACAGAGAATGCACATAACATCTTCACAGAAAATATTCCTCCACATCACATGCTCTTCTCCCCACATCTGATTCTGCTGCTCACCCCTGGATGTTTCTATTCATTGTAAATGTGCACTTTGGTATGAGTAACATTCAAGTCTACTCATGTGCTCCGTGTAGTCGTCTGCTGTTGTAGTTTTGAGATGCAGCATGTTTTGCATGTTCACTGTTGTGCCAAACTGCACACAGATTAAACTTTTGCAAATGCAGTACAGTACCAGATTTCTCAAAGCATTCTCCGGGTGTTTTGATGGCGTGCATCAAAATCATGATGTGAACCGACAAAGTGGAAAACAAATCAGAGAAGGCAGTTCGTCCAAAGAATGTGAAATTAAGTTGAAAGTCAACAATACTTCAAAGATGCTCCTGCCTTGAATTGGTTGGCTACCTAATAATACCTGGGACTTCTAGAGGTGAAGTACCGTATGTAGTTTACCAGTTCACCCTTTGTGGCGTGCCTTAGAACCATGTCCACTAGTACAGTTTTAGATTTTTACCTGCTCTGGTGACTCTTATATGGTATATTTTTAGAGCATACATGGCATTTTATAAACACCTTTTTTTCGTTTCGCATTTTTGCTCTTATTGCATTGAGAATAACTGAGGAGGACCCAATCGCAGTAAGTAATATGCGCTATTTATTTACAGAGCTCTTCAGAAGCACCACCTTCTGGGTGTGTGGAAAGATCCAAAACTGTTGCTGTCACGAACTGGGGGGAAGGAGCAGGACCTTTCCCAGTTAAAGGGTTAAACTGAGTGAACTCGAATGCAGAGTAGCAATAAGGGAGATTATTAAAGATAAAACAAAGCAAACATAAAAGCCCTTAACAGGGAAGACCTTCTAATTAAACTTGAACTGAATTAAGCTAACTAAAAACTAACATTAGGTTGTTTGAATTCTTTTGAGACAACATTAACTCAGAGCATCAACATAAACGAACAGCTTAGCAGATGACTCCAGACACGTAACACAGTCAGTAAAAAGTATAACCCGCATTAAGAGACGGGGGAGAAGGTAATATTAAGGGAGACCAAACAAGGATCAGCTGAAGCCAGGTGAAAATAATTTAACAAAATGAGCACTGAGGAATATAACAGGAATTGGGCTCGACCATTAATAACAAACAAATCGATATCGAATTTCAGAACCAATAATCGTTCAAATTTTACCAGGTTAATTTTTCAATTACTTTCCCTTCAAAAGCACTACCACATGGAGTCACATGACCCATTCATTCAAAAATCTGTTACTTGTAATATGTCAGCATATTTACTGTACAAAACTTGATTGGAAAAAACTATAATAAATCAAAGAAATCATCGTTCATTATTCGTAATCAAGTTAAAATGTTATTTTATGCCAACTTGACCAGTCCTTTCAATATGAGCACGATTATTTTAAAATAGGAGCTACATAGGTTTAGCCCGGCGTCTTCAAGTTAACAGGTCCATGTCCCAAGTTTGGCTGAAAACTATGTCTGCTTCCTTGTGTAGATGGCAAATATGTTGTTATGGAAATGTTTTTAAAGCCTCTGATTGATGAAAAGATTTTGGTGATAGAGCGTTTCTTCAAACTTTTGGATTGGAATGCTTGTGTGAACAGTTTTCCCAAAACTGTGCTTGTGTCTCCATGATTTAAAGTAAGTAAGAAAATCTCTACATACCCATGCCCATGTAGACTATATCAGACAAGCCAACTAGGAAAGCAGATATATTGTCCTTTTTTGCCTTCTACAGGAAGCCTGTAATGGATGGCTTGTGGCTGGTTAGGTTCATCTGGACCAGCACGGGTAGTTTTTCTCTCAAAGGGGCATGAGAAATACCCTCAGACACTCGATTCATCTCTATGGCGACCCGGCTAGCTTGTAACCTTATAGATATCGCTGCACACAATCACACCTGCCCTCTGAGGACACAAAGAACAATTTCCAGAGGAGGACTAAAATCTGATTTCTCTGTGTTCTGTGAATCCATCTCTCTGTTTTTATTCCTCCATTCTTTCTCTCTCATTCACTCCCGAGCCCTATCGCCTCTCCTTGACCATTATCTGGCAGACAGCTCCTGCTCATTAAGGAGTTAATTTTCTTCTCTCTATCTCTGATTAGGATAGTTCAACCTAAAGCACTGTGAATCCTTTAAAAATTCCCCCTCCGTTATCAAAAAGAGAAAAAGGGGAATAGGGGGATATTTAATCGTTTAAGTAGTCTTCCAGGGGAACTGCTTCTGTTGGCGTTTTCTCTCTCTCTTTCTCTCTTCCAGTTTCTTCTTCCCATCAATGTAAAGAAATCCAGCAGAAGCCGCCCAGCTCAGTAATTCAGTTTTTAAAGCATGAAGAAAAAAAACGACTTGATGAAATTCCACTATCAGCTCCGAACCAATATGCAAAATATCTCGCTGGAAATCAAATAGCTATTATGTTTTCATTTCCACGTCGGCGTATTTGCTTAATGAAGAGGAGACAGATCAGACCGGTGGAGTCTGCAGGAGGCGATAACCGGGAACGGCTCGCAGCTATCCACACAGTCAGAGAGAGAGAGAGAGAGAGAGGAGAGAGAGAGAGAGAGAGAGAGAGTAATAGGGGAAACGAAAGGGCTGGCACAAGCAGAGAAAAGGTACAGACAGTAACGTGATGGAGGGATGCGAGTAGACTGAGAGAAGATGATAAGGAATTCGAGGGATGTCTTTTAAGATGTGCCTCTTCGCAGTGTCCCGACCTCACGGCTGTTTGATGTTTGACAACCAGCTGACAAATCCACGCTGAGGATCAGTCAGAACCGTTTGAAGTGCTCCGATGCCCAGCGCACATGAATATCATCAGCACACATTATCACGTTACAATAATCAGCCATTATCATAAGTATTATAATCACTCACTCGTGTGATTTGACTGATGGAAATGAGGACAGTATCTTGCTGCGATGTTTACTCTCTTTATTTCATTATTAACAGGCCTCGTCAAGTATAACTATGGTGTTTGTTCTTTGTGCGTTCTTGGTCTTAAGAGTTTGGGATTAATTATTCGCCTTTGTATGCCTTGTATTCCTAGATTCATGTCCGTCCTTTCGGAAGTACAACATCTTGAGTAAATACAAGTAGTTTTTTTTTTTTTGTTGAAGTGAGCCTGGTCTGGTAATAAACTGCCAAAATGTTCAGGGTGTTCCCCATATTTCATGCGATGAGCATAGGAGATACCAGCAGAACCATAATGTACCTTTACTCAGGGAATAATTTGGTAAAAGAAGAATTATGGTAGCCACGAATCAGCTGATTGAAAAAAAAGACATTAAAGTTTCAGAACTCAAAGCGTATTCATTTACTTTAAAAAAATTAATCTTTTATCACTCGGCTTCGAACTCTATCAACCGTTTCCTCTTGTAAACTACTGATTGAGGGAAGACCAAAAGGTGCATAGATTCTGTAGCAGAATGATTGCAAGTTCAGATGCTTCTTACCTTGGAAAACTAACTTTTACCTTATAAAATAGAAATGAGGAAATCTTTTTTTCAACCACAACAAGAAGCAAAACATAAAGGATGATATGGATTTATCTAACTGCTCTGTATTGTGACCTTCATTCGAGATAAATTCAGAATTGGAAAATTGTTATAGGTGCCATTATGCAAAATCACATTTTTGACATTCCTAGCATCTTTTAGTGATGTTCCCTCAAATCTTTCATGCCTGTTTGTGTAACCCTTTGTGTTCCTTTTTTGTGAGCTGAAAATGACTCTGTGTTCCTAACGCCACCCATAGTTCTCAGCACCACCCACAGACCAATCAGAATTATAGCTCATCTCTGTGCAAATTGGGTGCACTGCCTGACCCGGAAGTGAGATCAGCAGACCTGTGCTGAAGAACAATGCAGAGAAAATTACAATGTAATAGGAATTAACATAACTTTTAAAGCACGACTCGGTGTTTATTTCTTTGCAGAATTCTGACAGGTGAGGGTTGGTCAGCAGGGGGCGTTTAAAAATGTTTTCTACGATGAATATTCCATTTAGAAAGTTACTAACCGTGCAGTGAGGGCACAAATAAATTTAAAATGACATAATACGGCTCCTTTAAAATGCAATTGGGATGCAAGTCATAAAAAAGCTCTGCATGTGTTAAAATGGTTTTGTGATGTAATCTTAGAATCACATGAAGAATCGTGTATAGTTGACTTGAGAGGGCTTGTGCCTCTTTGTAATTGTTAATGTTGTTTGCTATAAAGGACAAGCCTCTTTTGGCCCTGTGTGTCTGAAGTTACTCCATTGCTCTGAATGAACAGGGGCTTTTCACAGTGTGCTGTGTTGGCAGAATCTGAGATGGCGAGAGTCTTGGCAGAACTGGTGAAAGTCCACTCCTGTCCAGTGTTGTGTCCGCACGTTGAGACTCTGCGGCTCAGAGCTTTTATCAGCAGCTCCAGCGACGCTGCTGACACCAGGCCCATCCAGCCAACCCTCACTCTCATCAATCATTTCAGCTGTTCTTCTGCTCGCAAATCAATAGCGCCTTTACCTGCCTGTGTACAAACTGATCTGTCTTTCTATCCGGCCTTTAGTCCTTGAATCAACTTTAAAAGTATGACCTGAA
Organism: Danionella cerebrum; assembly: GCA_007224835.1. Taxonomy (NCBI): domain Eukaryota; kingdom Metazoa; phylum Chordata; class Actinopteri; order Cypriniformes; family Danionidae; genus Danionella; species Danionella cerebrum. Next base: position 132,718 of record SRMA01024361.1, read on the forward strand.
AAGGAAAGAGTCACACTTTATCTTTTTCTAATAAACACGTTGTAGTGATTTCAGTAACGGAAGAGTTTTTAAACTATGGGGTGCTAGAGATCACTTTTCCCTTTTCAGTTTGACAGGGGGGGGGGGTGGGGTTCATCTAATATATAATGCAAAGACCCTTTTAACATCCTTGACTCAGATCAGTGCGTGTCAGAAATTATGAATCATGGTACTTCCTAAAGGTTTCTTTCTTCTCAAGCACCTGAACTCTCTTCTTTTTTCTCCCTCTGTGTTTGTGCTGTTCAGTAATGTGGTGATTAAGGTGAGGATGAGGAAGTTTGTTCGTTTAATCATGGCTCGAGTTTGATGTGTAGTCTCTTACTTTAATCACTGGCGCTAAGCACACTGGTTTGATGTGGACAGGGCTGTTAATAAAGCCCTATCTCTGCCGCCTTCATCAGCTCTCACTTTGTTCCATCGGTTCGAGAGCCAGTAAGAACTCAAATCTGGAATTCATTCTGTTCATCTTCTTTCTTCTGCTTCATGGAAATTACTAAACAGGGCTTTTATTATTTGAGCTGTAGTTCTTAAACAGAGAGAGGAAGCTGAGCTTGGTGTAATGTCCTTTAAAAAGTAGTTTTTTTAACTAAAAATGATCATTTATTTGAATTCCTTTTATAATAATTATAATTTATATACAATGAAAGATGCATGTGTAAATAATAATAAACTAATAACAACAAAAACATAAAAATGCAAGTTTTCAACTGAGTATTAGACAAAGATTTATAATTTTATCAATCAATTCATGCTGCCAGGTTTCTTTTATACAGAAACTTAGCTGAGATTATTATTATAAAGGGAGTATTATAAGAACAGTCATCAAGAAAACAATTGGTTCTATACAATTGGCTGTGAATGTCTCAAATGATGTGTCTACAATGTTCCAGTTGAGATGGTTCAGACTCTTAATGATCCAGAAATTTTAGACTCTCAATGATCCAACACATTTATTAAAGTGTTACACAAAGCATTGCCCTGAGCGGAAGCATGGAAAAAAATGGTCTGTCTCCAGACTTTAATCCCATAGAATATCTGTGAGGGAGCTGAAGGTTCATGTTGCCCGATGTCAGTCTCAGAACCTCAATGATTAGTAGAGAGTCTGCAAAGAGGAGAGGAACAAAGGCCATCTTGAGAAGTCTTGAACTAATCTTTGAGTTTACAACAATGCTTTTCTAAGTTTTACGTTATTATTTTTGCTTTTTTTTTTCATTTAAAGTTACCAGTACATTTATGAACTGACCATTTCTGTCTGTAGGCAAACATTGAGAAGCTGGGGGTTCAAATACTTCTTTCCTGTATTAGAGGGAGTTTAAATCAGTTATGTTTTAATTCATTTTTTAAATTAAATTTATTTGTTTATTAAATGTTTTTAAATATTTTATTAAAATGTAAAATTACATTTTTGAATTGGTCAACAATGACCAACGTGATTTATTTGACAAACAAATAGAAATGTTTTTAAACAGATTAAATGTCAGATTTTTTTTCAAGAGTTCTGTGAAAGACACATTTTGATAAGAAAAATAGGTTGAACTTTTCCGCCCCATTTAAAGTCTGCTAGCAGTGATGCAGCGATTTATTCATTCATCCCAGCAGTAATAGGATAGAAAATCATAATTCAGCCTTATATTTAAACAGCAAATGTAATTGGAATTTGAAACAGATGGCTCCCTTTGTACAATTATGATTAAAGGAAAATTAATTGTATGAAAATGTCGCCACAGATATAGAAAATTAGATCTTGCATGGCCTGGACTACATTCTAAAAATATGGAGAATGGGATCGATCTTTTACTTTTCTTTCTCTCTCTCACGTCCTTTATTGCTAAGGTCCAAATCTAAGTGTGTTAATTTTATCTGAAATTACAGTGAACCATGCAGGCGTGGAAGTCGAAATTAGCCTAAAGATGTTTCATTTACAAAGACAGAAACACTTTGTCAGGGAGTGATTGTTTCCGAGCATTATCTCCGCCTCGTTTTAATTGCTTTGGAAGTGAAATTAACAGAATTAGAAAAATTGCCTTTGCCTTTTTCTACAAGGCCCTTTATTCACGGGTATTGTTTTGTGCTTTGTATAGATTACAGACCTCTTTGTTCTAGGAAGTGTAAATATATACGCCTCCAGTCACGGCTTTAGTTGGAACAATCATTTCCACGTTCATCACAACTTAATGAAAATTAATTTGCAAAAAAAAAAAAAATGCAGTGAAATCTGATTTTCCAACCTCTGGTAATTTTGCTTTAGATACAGATGCATTAAATTGTGGGTGCTCAGACTGTCAAATGATACTTTGGGTAAATGTGTGCGATTCTTCTCAACCCGCTGTAATTTGTTCTCATCTTAAGCCTCATTAGAATAATAATAATACAGCTGGTGGGGGTGAAATTTACATATGGCATCCACTACAGCAGAAGCCTTTGGTCACATTCCGAATTTTAATAATCTTCGACCTAAGTAGGATTTCTGCTAAATGATGCATAAATGGGAACTACAAGTTATCAATAAACCAAAGCATTTGGGAAGCTTATAGATCAACTAATTAAATGTGTATTTCTTAACCCAGAAACCAACAGTTATCTCTTAATGGTTCGAATGTGTACGGTTTTGTTCAACCACTGCCTTTAGGGAATGAAAGGAGTTTTACAAATGAGTTTATCCTGGTCTGTGATAGAGCACAAGCACATGCATATCATGTTCATTTACTTCCTTGTGGTCTGAAGCGCTGGGATTTCCAGCCAATTAAGGACATGAAAAGCATATAATCGGAACGGTTTGAAATGAATCATAATTTTCTTTCCTAATCATGTACTTATTTACAGAACAGCGAACATGGTATATTCCACATGATCCGAAGCGTCTCAGTTGAGGTTTTAGCGTGATTGGTCTTTTGAAAGCTGAATTTAAGATCTCTGTGCTTTCTCTTTTAAAGACCCCTCTGTCTGTATCTCTCTGTAGGCTCTTTTGGGGATCTCAATGGAAGTGAGGATCCATCTGATGACGTAAGCATGTCAGGAGAGGATGGTGGCACTTCAGATCAGGACGACTCTGTGGACTGTGACAGTTCAAGTCCCCCTTCGTTTACTCCACTTTACAATGAAGGTGCTTACTCTATTCATTAGAATCTTCCTCAACAGTGTGTTAGTGCTTCAAGTTCATTTCTTTCATTTACACAGGTTGCTTTAAAACGTGGTGCTTTGTTGTTAAAACTGCTTTGAGTTTAAATAATCGCATTGTTCACCAGATTCATTGGAGACAGCACATCAAAGTTGCCATGTTTTGTCTCGTTACGCCTCTTGATATTAAATTCCTAGAAAAGAGCTGAAGTCTCTTGACTAATTTTTGGACATTTTTTTCAAATTTGCACTTAAACATTAGTATTTCAATTGTTTCTCTCGCTCAGCGTTCCTTTTTAGTAACTGTCGTCATTAACTGGAAAGTGACATGTTGTGAAAGTTCACCCCAAGGTGTCCCCAAATATCTACTCCAGGGGTGTTGCTAGACCGAAACGTCTATTGTCTTCTTTTATTATCTCTGTGTCTGGATTCCACAGAAATTCTGATGTCCATTTACAGGTAAGAGCATGACCCCTCAATAGTTATAGTCATTATTGTTCATCATATTAATCATAAACATAATTTAGCTGTTTATTAGATGCGTGTTCGCACTTGATGCCCGGGGCCAGAGCCTGAAATTTAAAGGGCGTGAAGGAACTCATTAGTAGGGTCACCAGTGGCCTGTGGCGATTGTTAATGTATTGTACATTAGTGCACCTGTCCACTTGACATTTCACCTCAAACTCATTTATATGTGGTGATCTCACCATCTGCGTGTGGCTGTTGAGGGGAGAGCATATCCAGATGTGTAGCACATTTCATCACAATTACTTGTTGTTTTTTTAACTTCCTTGACGACATTATTTAATAAATTGATGTTGACATCTGTCATAAAAGAAAGAAATCGTAAACAGACCTCGAGAGTTTGCACTGTTGTGCTTCATCTTCTGGTGTATAAAAAAAGCTTTTTGTTTGAGTGTAATTCTTGCTGTGGAATTCCTCTGTTACAATATAGATATATATTGTAACAGAGGCTGTGGGCTGAATACTGATCCATGACCACAGGGCTGCAATAAGTAGACCAATATTTTGGTGGTTTTGTGTCACTCCAGTATCTAAAGTATTTTATTAATTACTAATAATACAAATGACAGTTTTGGATATAAATAAAGGCGATTGTTTTAGGACAACTATACTGAGTCACTCTCAGTCAGTTATAGCTACATCTACCAGCACACGGCTTGCAATGACTCTAACCTCTTAAGCCCTGAGGCCTATTTTCCGAAAATCCTATACTTTTACTTTTTAAGGCATTTCTCAGCTTTTACAAGGCCTAAACTGCAAATCTTGGTATCAAAATGAAGATAGGTTCTTGGGGAGTGGTGTGGATGAGTTAATTTGACAGTCAAGAACACTGGGTAAGAGTAATTGATGTTGGAATGGCCAAAAAATGAACTCCGCCTAAAAAAAACCCACATGTTTCCTCCAATATCTCCTTATTTTACTTATAACGAAGCAAATAAACACAATCAATTGTAACAACTACATGTCAAGGACATCTGTAGCAAGTTTGGTGTTCATACTACAAGAAACTAATATTCTGTAAAGGTTTTGATTGAACAAAGTTCAGGCGTAATCCACGTTGGCACAGTTTGGCACAATTTGGCACAATAATTGAAATATGGAAAAAATCTTGTCCAAAGCTTCAGCTACGTTCATAGCTACGGTCTTCTTTTCTTGCTTGCGGGACATGATTTCAGCAAAAAAAACTCCTAAAGAAACGCTGTAAAAGGGAGGTGGAAGCTCATTTACCCCATCTTGCTGCGCTTTTGGGAACGTTTCACTCACAAACGCTTTGACGTCGAGCTTCTCCGTGTCCCTACCCCCCCGACCATCTGTCCAATCCGGGAGCTCTATATATCGCTGGAAAGCTCTGATTCTGAGGAAACCAATCATCTCAACCATTTTGAGACTGACGGGATCGCCGACGGTACCGGGGACTCTCGGGCTTAAGAGGCTAATCACCTTTTTATTTTTGAAGAAGGCAATTTTAAAGACGCCTTCACAAAGCATATGAGAATATTCGGGACTGAGTTCAGATGTTTGTGCAAAATATTTTATAATAATTGTAATAAGTATAGAATAATTATTTATAATAATTTAACTTTAGCGTCATCCTTAATGCTATATTAGCAAAAGCATGGAACATTTATTTTTAAAGCCATTATGTAGAAAAGAGAAGGAATGTTTAAGGTGTGAACTTCATGTGATCACGTTGTGATGGTGTCTGGATAAAGGTTCAGAATCATTTGAAAAAATAAATGCGTATTATAAGAAAGCAACATAATACTCCCAAAAATATAGTCATTCTTTAATTGATTGTAGCAGGTCATGTGTTTGTTTTATTACTCATTTCATAACGATCATCGGTTCTCTTAACCGTTAGATATTTATGTCACATTCTTAGTAAAGTTTCTGTTTTTCTGCTCCTTTTTAATCTGGGAAATTCCAGTTCTTGTGAAATTGGGGACTGAGGAGATAAGAGCCACTTCATTGGCTGCTTTTGATAAACGCTTGGAAATTCTGTCAGGTGCTAATCGTGACTTGTTTAGAGATAGTTCTGTTTTGTTTGTACGTGCATAAGGTAGGCATGTTGCGTTTGCCAGTTCATATGGGCAGTGACAATCATCAACTTAATATTTGCTGCAAAGAAGTGTCGAGGTTAACATGTTTCTTTAGCTTTTTTCCTTTATCAATCTCTGGCCCCCACCCCTCGGGGCTCCACTGTTGCCCGGTGCTGCTATTATCAGCCTCTGTAAATCAGCCATGTTTGACGAACCTGCTCTTTCAACCCACGATCAATACCAGGTCTTTATCAGGCCAGCAGTGGCTAATAAAGGCAAGCTCCCTTATCCACCATCTGGGAGAGAAAGAGACAGGCGATAACCAGCTGATAACTGCTTCAGAAAAACACTCAACCAGTCACAGGACACAGAGTGCCGATAACCACCTGTAAAACATGTATATAAATAAAAATAATGCTGCTTTTAATAATCATTAATGGCAAAGCTGTCAGCTAGTCTAAAGTGATATGAAGAAAGATGTGCTGGTGAAGTCCTTGTCCATATCAGCAGAGAAGCTGCTGATTGATACTAAACAAAGATGGCAAAAACCTTGTTTTATCTCATGCTCATTGATGAGATTTGCTCGCAGCCTGGTTTTTCTGAACATCTTACAATCCTCCATTATGGAATTTGAACTGATGTTTATATTAATTAGGAAGCCAATAAACATAATAATTGGTAGCCGAATAGAAATTAATGCTTGGTGACATCCCAACGTTAGAAGTCATATATATACTTTTAAATGAATACATTCAACGTAGGAAGTATTTAATATTTCAAATTGAAGTGTAATCTGCTATTTGCTGTATTAAGGAGATGTGTCAGGAAGGTCTTTTTAGACTGAGGGGGGATGACGAATTCATGTTTTTGAACACAAATCCATAGATGGTGTTCCTACAGAGATCATGCACACTAAGTTACAATGCTCAATTTAAATAATCACAGCCAAAAAATTTAGAATGGGGTGTAACCTTGGCTCGCATTCAAAAAATTCTAACGGTGTCCTAATAATCAGCATTTCTACCATCTAGCTTCATCTGTCTCCACAAGTGCTCTGATGTTCGGTTCAGACTAATGGTATTTGACGTGAGGTGATGCAGAAAAGAGCAAGACTCTGTCTTAGAGGTCTCCATGAGGGAGAAACTTGAAAAATGTTGGTCGGCTTTGAGGCAATGGGCATGTTGGATGACTTTGCCCTCCCGCTTTGACAAAGGAACTTGCAGTTATGAGATGAAAGAAGCTTGTTGGATTGGCGATGGAGTGTGAATATGTTTGAGTAAGTATGTGGGTGTTTGCATGTGCCGGTAGACTAAGAAACAGACTACAGTGAAACCAGGACGATCGCAGCACCCATCCACCCCACCCCACCCTCTTTTCCTGATACCTGCCATCTCTGCTCTGATGATATGGGAGATTATATTGATAATATTAAATGCAATAACTCTGGCTCCAGCTCCTCTCCCCTTGCTGAGCTCTGCAGGATAAAATCAATGTGCCATTCAGTGTGATTTATAGCTGAAAATAATAGGGCTTCACAGGCAGGGAGGGAGACACGTCATGGGACGCCACGCACCGGGACCCAGTGAGAGTGACTGTTGGGCCTCGATGGGATCCTGAGGGTTCATCGAGGGTGTGTGTGTGTGATATATTTGTTGATGAAGATCTTATCTCCAAGCTGTTGCATTAATAACAGCAGCTCAGGCCGCATCACATGGACGAATGGACATTTATGGCTCATATCGATTGGCAATATCGCTGTTTATCGCCATGGGAATGCAAGGGTAAACATGCCCTTTGTGCACCACCGATGAGCTGTAACCAAGGTGGGACGAAGCGGAGAAGACCAAAAGTGGTGTGAGGGGAGAGAACAGGACAAAGAGATATGTCCGTGTACTTACATGTAACAATGAGGCTCACCCAAGCGAAAAAGAGCAAAAGAGCAGAACTGTTATCAACCAGGGGATCACTGTGATCAAAGAGGTTTGCTAATCATTGGTCTCATGAGCTGGGAGATTTGTTCTCTGTCTTTCACACTGATGAAAAAGATCAGCATAAAAGGAAGTCGCTGACCGTCTGTTGGCCGCGGTTTCCAGTTCTCGCTTGGTAAATCAAAAAGGACTCGGGTGTATATTGAGTTGTGTTGCTAAATTACACAGGCCTCTCTGTCTAGAGCCTTTGATCAACAGAGCTGTTATTTGTTGAGTATTTTAAATAAAACATTTCAAAGATCCAGTGGATTGGTTTTTTTGTGCTGAATTGAGCCGTACACTAAAAGGATGTAGTTTAGACATTGTTTATCACTTTTTGTTCTTTCAAAAATGTGTTGCCCCTCAAAAAAATATTCTTACAGTTTTTCCAAATACGTTCAGACAAATAATTCTTGTATAAGGTGACTAAGATAAAGATTAGGGGTGCAATGGTACACAGAGCTCACGGTTCAGTACGTTCCGCCGTTTTTAACATGGTTTTCGGTTTGGTTCTGATGGCTTAGCAAATTGTAATCGTTCTTTGTTTAGATCATGGTATTAAACAGAGTATTGTGGCATCCCTTAAAAGGATGTTCCATTTTTTAGTTCATTCATTCATTTTCATACCCGCTTATTCCCTTTCGGGGTCACGGGGTCTGCCGGTGCCTATCTCCAGCACACATTGGCCGAGAGGCGGGGATACACCCTGGTCAGGTCGCCAGTCCATCACAGGGCAACATGCACACCTAAGGGGAATTTAGATTATTCAATTAACCTAACCGCGTGTTTTTGGGATTGTGGGGGATCCCGGAGAAAACCCACGCAAGCACGGGGAGAACATGTAAACTCCTTCCAGGAAGGTCACCGGCGAGCCTCGAACCGACAAGGCCACAGTGCTACCCACTGCGCCACCGTGCCGCCCAGGCACAAGTTTCATAGCACCTAACATTAAATAGCACCTAAAAGTTTGGGTCCCAAATGTTTAACATAATAGTAAATCTACCTCTGTACTCAAATGATGAGTTTCAGATTCAGTGAACTAAATATGATCATGCGCATCGTAGTTTTGAGATATTCATAGGTTTGTTTAATTTTTCACAGAGCCAAGAACCCATGAGTCTCTTTCAGTTCCGGACGAGGGGGAGGAAGATGAGAAAGGACTGAAAGGCTGTACAGAAGATGAGGAGGAAGAGACAGATGGAGAGAGGGAAGGGGAACCTCGGTGGAAAGGTCCAGGTCAGTTTCTGTCTCTATCTCCCTCAGGAGTTTTTAACTCATGCATGAGTGCTCAGGAAAGGCCAGTGTAAAAGTCTCTACACACCAATCCGCACTGAAATCTGCTTCTGAGCAGGGTGCTCTTCCTCTGAGTCAAGGAAATATTGATGCAAGGACGCTCCCTGCCTGAAGAGGGCATTTGCGATACAATAGATGCACTCCAATCCAATAGTGCACCACAAATCCCCTCTTTTTGTAATCTTAATAGCATTTGTCAAACAGCTCCCTGTGATCAGCTACCAACATTTTCAAATCACACAGTTATCACAGAAACGGATGCCTTCCTCTTTTTTAAAGGAAGAAAAAGGATTTCTGGTGCTTTTTTATAAGATTTTGGTGGCCTAATATTCTAATGTTTGTTTTTGATAACTTTTCATCATACATTTTCTCACCTAAATGACTGGACGACCACATAAAAATTACTTGAACATGTTAAAAACAATAACTAAAACTAAGACAATTCGGCAAGTATTAAAAGAAAATGGGATTGTCCAATTAAAAAAAAAAAGCATAATTTTTAACCAAATTAAACTTAGATTATTTTACTGCCTAAATCCACAGTCAGCAACTAAAACTTATATTACATTTTTTTCAAAGGAAATACAACGACAACTTGTATGTGTATAGTTTTTCATCTCCAGAGGTTGGGTTTTCAAAATAAAAGCACATTTTGTTCGACAATGTGAAGGGGGCGGTTACCCTGAGTGTGTTTGTTTAGGTCCAGTCAGTCTAGCTACAGATTTATATCGCAGATCTCAAAGATGGCAAAATGAAGGGTGGTGCTTGTTACCCCCAAAAAAATATATAGTGTTTGGTACAAAAAACACAACTGCTGTTGATTTAGAACACGATGCAAGTAGCTTTTCAGATATTCAAGATAGTGAACATTTATTAGAACGTACCAAGCATGCTAACACAAGCCGGTGGGATTTTGTCAGAAAAAAACATAAATGGGTAAAGTGTTAAGTTTAATTTAGGCAAGAGAAGGCTGGTATAAGAATCGAACCCCCTGGATGTTTTCTCTCATCTCTTTTTGCCCTCAAACCAGATACACAGACATCTGAAAACTGCAAGGTTTTAATGTAGTGACTGTAAAAAAGATTATGAATCTTTAATATCAGCCTGGATCCTGTAATGCGGCTTCTTCTATCATTGTTCTGCATCTTTTTCTCTCAGGACCACACGAGTAAGAGTGGGGATCCTGTAGAGTACGACATGATTCAATATGCTCGGCTTCTCTTTATCTTGAATTTTTAAAAATCACCCTAATTGTGCCCGTTTCTCAGTACTGCTTTAATTTCTCCGATCGACAATGTGTTTATTATCGTCCTGTCCCAGCCTGTCCTTTTAACAGTAATTGGAGTGATATTAATTGCCATGTGGTTACTGTTTGATGACAGCGCTGGTGATGTGAACATGATAGCACCCCCCTCTCCAACCTCACCCCCACAACCCACAAGCAAACTGTCAGGAGAATGGGGGAGAGAAAGAGAGAGGGAAAGAAAGAGGGGGAGCAGAAGAGAGATAGGCCTTCTATCAGTAGTGGAGCAGGCGCTGCTTTTATCAGGAGTACGATTGGCAAAAGGGAAACTTTGACCGGCCTGAATTTTTCCCTTATCGCCATGACCCCCCCCCACTACACACACGCACACGCACACAAACACACCACCCCACGTCCCACCACTACACTCTCCATCACTGTTAACCCCAAACCCACTGAAGACAAGAACTTCTTCCTTCTCTTTTCTTGTTTTGGCAATCACAATCTGGAATCTTTAGCAGGGTGTTTTCCCACATTTTCCCATGATACACAGAAAAGTAACTTGTTTCTATGGAAAAAGAGATAACTTTATAAGTAAGGCTTTAACAAGATATCACGACTGATAAAAAATAAAAGCTGTTGTAAACTTTTCTTTGAGAAACAAGTAGAATATAAACAAGTTTCTCATTCTCAGATTCCTCACTACATACCTGGAGTGCACAAATGTTTACGCTGCCCACTAGTGGGTGGATGATATCGTGTTTTAATACACAATATTTCTGTTGGCAGAGTTCCGGTACATAATTGAATGATCAGTTTATTTAAAGTTTATTGGCATTGTGGCCTACCAGGGAGATCACCTTCCTGGGAGATGCTTGCTTTGGTTTCCTCCGGGTACTCCGGTTTCTCCCACAATCCCAAAAACATGTAGTTAGGTTGATTGAATAATCTAAATTCCCCCTAGGTGTGAATGTGTGAGTGAATGTGTGCCCTGCGATGGACTGGCAACCTCTCCAGGGTGTACCCCCGCCTCTCACCAAATGTGTGCTGGAGAATGAGGGAGTAAGCAGGCAGGAGGCCTTTCACAGGCCCATAGATAAAAATATGGAACATTTCTTGAAAAAAAAAAAGTGTTTTATACAAGTGCAATCAGTTGTAACAATTTGAATCGTTAACCTGAAAACATTTCCTGACGTAAACATTTGAGTGTTGGTAGATGGCACTACTGCTGTTGCATTCTACATATATCTGTTATAAATGTGTGAATGCATGACGTAGAAAGTGAGGATTCATTTATGTTCATATCTCTCAATATTATATTTTAAGTCTGAAATATGGACCTCAAAACAAAGACGTAACTGATGGATCAGGAGGATTTTTACAGGTGGGATGATTATGATTTTCAACACAGAATCTGCTGAAAATTTCCCATTATTTTTTGTATTTAACATCTTAACCCATTAAAAAATTCTGTTTGATAAATAAGTTAAATAAAAGATTTGGCCTGAAGCTATTTTGAACAGGTTTTCACAGCAATACAAATGTACCACCAACAGCATTACCTCAACGTTACCTTAATCACTGAAAAGTTTGCCACACAGAACATTCCATGCAGGACAATTCTCATGATATCATGCACTTTTCAGAATCTATGCAACACATTAACACATAAAAACAAAAGAATGCTGGTACATAATGCAAAACAACAAAAAAATGTGGCTCTGCCATTCCTAACAATGTGAAGTTTATTCTGTATTGTCTTTTAAATAAAAAGGGCTCTGCATGAAGCAGTAAGTCCACACCTTGTGGTGTCACAAATCCCCATTTCGTGGTGATATTTATTTATTTTTTGTCTTCACTAGGTGTAAAAAAAGCAGAAATGTCTGTTTTTCAAATCAGCTGTCTTGCTTTTAAAATGCTCCTCAAGACATTCTTAGAAATGACTTGTAATGCATGTGCTTTAAATATTTGGACTTTTTACACTGAAAGCTGATTTTTGTGTGATGTGCGATAGTTATACGATATATAATAAAACAGCCACACCCCTATGGTTGCAATTCTCCTGCAGTAGAGTGTCTTTTACTCAACGTGTGGAACATGAAAGGTTTGTCTAATGCTTGTTTGTATTTAGCGTCTCTTCCATTGATTTCAACAAGAATTTTAGACATTCTGCAATATAGATAAAATATTACCCCATTACAATGACCGTTAGTTGTGTCCATTACTCACTTCATACTACCTGCTTATTGTATATTATGCAGGCATCACTCAAACATTGGTATGTTTTTGTATTTTTTTTTTAAAAGTAATGTTTTTAAGAAGGCACGCATCATTGCTCAAGGTGTTGACTGTGTGTTTTCTACCCATCATGCTCGTTCCTAGGAAAACTCTTGCTTGTTGTTTGTTAATTGCTTCTGTATCTATATGGAGTATTTTCGAGGGTGGGGTTCTGTCGAACGATTTGACGGACCGTGGTAATGCTGAAGTGTCAGGAATGGCTTGATAGGGCTCCGCAGCATTTTAATCTAGAATGTGTCCTGCTGCATGATATGCAAATAAATTATGAAGAAAAAAATTATCTTCAAAATGACCTTGCTGGCTGGAGGGTTTGATATTTTCTTCTCTGCTTAAAATTCTTGATATGCAAATGACCGTCACAGTAATCCCTTCTGGCTGGCGGACCGTTGCTCCTTTTCCCTCTCTTCTCCCCTTCTTTCTTTCTCTTCCATCTTGCTTTCTCCTTTGACTGGACGAAATTAGACCTTGACTAAACTAGCTGTGCGTTTAACGTTTGTGCTTGGCCAGCATTCCCTACCAGCATTCCTTATCCGCTCAAGATATTCAAATGACTCCAATAAAGCATTCTAATGGCAATGATAATGATGATTATTATTATTTACCCTGCGTGTTGGGATTTTATCATATTTAATTATAAGGGATCGGAGGGAGCAGTGTGCGCATATTATCAGTGGCATTTAAATGCTGATAAATTATTTGCGGGCGCTGAGACTGGCATTGATGAGAGGGCTGCAGGGACGCTGATAGGTGCCGAGGTGTTGGCCAGGTTTTACAGCATCAGCAGTCACTTAGAAATCTGCATAGACCTCCTGAAGAGTCCCGAGCTACGGTAAATTACAAATATATCAGCATCGCTCAGAATGAAGGAGAGAGTGAGCTACATTTAAATAGAACTATGTTTGTGGATTACTCTGTCAGTCCAGTGTTGGGGATTTGTTCCTTCAAATTTCTACTTCACATTCAATGCAATCCTGTATATAGAAATTTTAAATATGTTTCTGTTTATTGTATTTTGTTTAATAAAACTCAGTCGATTTGTACCTCAAACTCTCTGTACTTGCATTTACGAACAAACTGAACATAAAGTATTCTTATATTAAAGGTAAAAAAAGAATAATAGATGTGTATTTTTTACAGCTACTTCTTAATAATGAGGCATTGCTTATGAAATTGCTTATGAAATGTAGATGCCTCCGCAGACTTTATCCTGCCTGGTCCCACATCTAAAGACTAAAAAGCTGCAGAGATTGACGTTAGCTGTTGCAATGCTCTGGTCCTCTGTGTGATTGTCACATATTTGAATAGGTGTGAATATTTCAATGTTGTGTTTGGAAAACCCCATTGTTTTTTGTATGTTTTCTTTTTTACCAACATCCATACTACGCAAAAAAAATGTAAGCACTTTATTTGCATGTATATTAGGCAGATGTAATTAACTAGCTGAGATCAGAATAGCAGCAAAGTATGTTACGGGGTAAATGTACAAAGCAATGATTTACTTCAACTAAAATATCCGCCAACTCTGTTACCTCGGGTATAATCCACTTCTGTGTTGTTTTTTCAAGCCAACTATCTACTGTGTATAATGTACATGTAGTTATATCTATTTACGGGATTTTAAACACAACTAAATATGTATATTTCAGCAATATATTTCACATAGCCACCATTTTAAGAATGAAAGCTAAGCTCTGGTGGGGAAAATAAAACAAAAGCAGTGAAAAGAAAAGCCAGAATAACGAGTGGAGTTTTACTGTTGTGCACAATTTCAACTACTAATCTTGTTTGTCACTTTTGATAAAAACAACTGGCAAAAATACAAAAAAGAAGTAACGTAAGCTGTGAAATTAACATTATATGGTGTATTTATACATTTACTCCGCTTGCTCTACAATAAAATTATTACTGTTAATGCTGTTCAACGTTAAAGGGATTAATTAACGACGTTGGTGTATGCATAGAATGACACCCTGAAAATTAGAAATATCTCGATATTTGGCTCATAATATCTCAATGTATCCTATTGCGTCCTATCATGATTCATGTAGTATTTCCAGATTCACGGGACTGCAGAAATGAGCTCACTGGGGAGTCATTCAATCTCAACCGTGGACCCATTTTTTCAAAATTTGGGGAGATTTGTATCAAAGTAAAGCAGTGTACAGAAAGTTATATCTAATTGTGCTCCGAGTTATTTCAAGGGATTTATTCTTAGTTTATTTTGGTGACCTTTTCTTTACAAAACATTGGTGGCATTGATGCTTTGACAAGCTGTTGATGGTGTTCAGAATTTCGTTTGTTCAAACTTGTCCATGATTTCAGATGCATAATTTAGCAGAGAGGATGAATGACGACTCCAGCTCAGTCTAAACAAGCAATCATCTTGATGAGCTGTCAGACTCGTCAGTCATGTGGTTTGTGTGGTTAAGCTGATTTGGGTTACACATACAGTAGCAGCTCAAAACAACAAGATCACTCCTGTTTATAAACTTAAGGCCATTTTTATCCCATTTCTAACCAATTGTAATTATAATGAATTCTTTAAAATGTATAAAAGTTCTTCATGCCATTGTGGCAGTTCATTGTGAAACGCTTACCCACTGAAAGAGTTTCATGAAATACCTTTGTAGAGCACCTGGAATTTTGCCAAAGTTTAATGTGTTTTTTTCTTTCTTCCTGTATCTGTGAGAATGTTTCTTCTGCGTAGATATGTCAGAACGACAGCTTGTGAAGTCGATGGTTTACAGTTATTCTGATAATCTGGCCTTCTCCTGCAATCGTTCTTTATTTCTTCCTGAGATCTGGCTGTGGTTATGCTGCAGTGTTATCTGAGGCTGAGCAGAGCGGGACCAGCGTCAGACCGTTAACTTCCATTCTCAGCCGCTCACACTTCCCCTGTTTCCCACTCATCCCTGCGAAGCCGGTCTCCGGGTTTCTGACTAGACACTATACCATGGCATTTACCTTAGCAATCATTTACCTGGTTAATTATCGTAGTGTTTTTTTCAAGCCCCACTTGTTTCAGATTAACAGTTTGGCTGGTTTTATTTCCAGTTAGTGTGGCTTTTGTCCTTTAAATATAATTGTTAGAATTTATATTTTAAAAATTGTTGTATAACGAGGCATTTAAACCCCAGGAATGCTGGGGGATGAAGTCCAGTGAGTGAGATAAGGGGTAAGGGGTAATTTGTGTAAAGTTCACCATCACACTTTTAATTTAAATATTTTTTAACTAGTTTTACTATTATTTAAAAAAAAAAAAAAAAAAATGTTTGACAAATCATCCATTTTTTTAACCATTTGGCCTGGACTGTGCTGGCCACTGAAGTTCTTAGTCCAAACTTGCTCATCCACGTCATTGAGGAATCCACTGAGAGCTCCTGAGAGTGGTCCTTTCTTTCATAACTAAAGGTTATGGGTAATTTTATTTATTTATTTTTTTATGGTATCAAATGTTTGGTTTGATGCTCTACTTCTAGACAATAGCCATGTTTCCATCCAAAGTTGTGAATTAAATTTGCGCCAAACTGGAATATTGCATAATCCAAGATTTACGAATCCAAGAAAACAAAATAGTCACTTCCTGATAAACTGGTGCCAAACATCAACAGAAAAATGGAAGTTGTTCCGTTAGGAAGTTGCTGCAAAGAAACTTACTTATAACACGTAGACAAAATGCAATTTTTCTTGTCATTTGGGATTGCAGCCGGTAAGGCAATTCCGGGATAATCCCAAACCACTTTGTTGACCTACTTTGCCTAAGGAATTTTAGAATGACCAAAATAACATTTCAGATCTAGTGCAATGAAAGCGGTCTGTTAATTGGTCTATTAATGCCCGCTTTTGCACCCCAGATCCGGCAGAATAATGCATTGCATTGGGATTTATTCTGTAAATGCGTTTCCTATGTAGTTTATGCACGTTTTTCTTATTGGTTAAAAGTTTTTCCTACTCGTTTGTCCATCCATGGTATTTTTATGCGATATTCCAAAATGTGCTTAAAAATAGTTTGATGGTGTTTCAAAATAGTTTTTGTAGAAATTTAACAAAAAAATATGTATTTACACTTCAAAGACACCAAATTATGTAATGGACTGAGCTTGATTTAAATACCAGTAACAGTGCCTTGTGTTTTTCTGGTTCTGCCTGTGACTAGTGAGAGGTTTTTACACTTTTGTAACAATTGTTGTGCTTTATGTTTATTTCCTCTTGGCATACATCCCACACACCTGCAGATTGCTGGAAGCTATTGCACAAAGTGGGCTGCGTGGCCACCGTCCCACACTTGTGGTTAAACGGTGCTCAACGGCAAGTTAATAAATGGCACATGGAAACTCTGTCAGACTGAACCATGTATTCTTAGAAGCATCATATGAAGAAGTGAGCGTTTCCCTGCAGTGCATGGCTCACACAATGATGATTGACTCTGCAGGAAGGGACATTTATCTGTAATTAAGAACATTCTTTTTCCTTTGCATCTGTCATTCTCTTCCTCTGCCGGTGATTGATAGGTGCGGGTTTAATCTTGAGAAACATTTCTCACTGCCGTCCCGCACCGATATCTGGCCAGCTGCTCCGTGTGCTGGCCCACGAGCTGGTGGCTGTGGCCGGGACACTGGTACACCGATTAACTACTTTATCAGATGCTTGTGCTTTCCTGATGTTTCCTCCCTCTCTCTCTCTCTCTCCCTTTCTCTCTCTGTATCTCTCACCCTCCCTCTCCTTCGCCTATACTATCCCATTATCAAGCCTAAACATCACTTTGACTACTTTTATGATTTAAAGAAGGGGAAAGGGATGTTTTGCCATATGACTTCAACTCCGGTTCAGTTCAGTCTGTTATTGAACTTTTGTGTTTGTTTTCTTCTGACTTAAAGTTGGGATTTTCTATTTGAGATTCTAAAAATGTTTACAATATTTGCAAGTTTGAGGTTTTCTTTTAAAGCAATCATTCAGTGTGAGTTGGTTAAGGTAGTTTGTGAATCTTTACTAATGTCTTATACAGCATTATCTGCATCTTCCTAATTTATTATTTAACATGATTATATACATCCTTTTAACATGTTAAATCATATTCAAGTCTCTCACTGGAGTTTTTCTTATATTTCACTTTCAAACCTTTCAGCGCTATCATCAAATTGGCCTTACTTTCAGCCAGAAGGAGTTGCTAAAGTAGACATGAAATAATGATTGAATTAATTATCAAAGTCACATACCGTACAATTAATTTGATGGCTTTTCCCTGAGTCTTTTCCCCCGACTATGCAGCGAGAATGTCAAGAAACATTTTCTAATTAATTTATGTGTGATTATCAGAACGAGTTTCTGGAAGGTCTTCACTTTCAATTTGTGAAAGGGTAGCGGTGGTGAAAAACGAGTGAAGGCAGCTGTAAACTACCCTCACAAGATCAGGCCTCTAGTCATACCGAAGATTATGAAGCCAAAAGGCATTCCAATTTATAAATTAATTAAAATAAAGCATAAAGATGAGAACAGAACACAAAATATTCTCCCAAAGCAATATGGTATCTCTTAAGTCATTTAAAAATACCATGAAATCATTATTCAGAAATCTGTATGTATGTTGTGTGGTGTGTGTGCGTGTGTGTGTGTGTGTGCGTGCGTACGTGTGTACGTACGTACGTACGTATATATATATAATGTATATATGATAGCACGGATAAATGTAACATAACCTTTTAAATGTAAATTAAATTTCCATTATGATACAAGTAACTTTTATCCGTTGTATATTTTGAATTTTTATATAAAATTACAAAGAAATGTAAAATCTCCCAGTTTTCCAGAGATTTCGCTCTAGATTATATAAAGCTTTACAGTTGAAAAAAGATAGGAGTATAAATTTAAACCTTAAAAACACACTGAAGACAGTTTTCTAAAATAATTTTAAAATTATGTGTTGTTGCGTCCAACCATCAAATTCTGTATAATATTGTCTAGTGCATGAACTAGTGGCTGGAGACAAACAATAATGTGGTGTGTGGTAGAAATTAAGTTAATAGTTTTTGTTTTAATAGTGGTAAACTATGCACTTATTTCTGTGATTTTTTTTTTTTTGTTAAAACTATCTTTTAAATAAAAGGTGTATTGTGGAGTTTCAAAATCTAGCCATAATTCTATTAAGCAGAAGCCTTTATCTATGTAGAAATTTAAATAAATGTATGTGTTGGAAGGAATTGCATTTTGGCAAATGACCCATCTGTGATGAGTTTTTGAAAAATTGGCCACCGTGCCTTTAAATTTAGACTATTTATTAATAAACCTGATAAAAGTTAAAAATGTATAGATAGCTTCCTGTTTGTTTTTTGTTTTTTTGTTTTTTTTGACTAAATTGACACATTTGTGCAGATTTTTGCGAGACCAATGTACAGTTATAAGTTATGATTATTATTTTTTTTTTGTGACTCAAATTTGAAATTGGAAATTGGGAAATATTCAGTTGATGCTGTTTAGGAACCTTTCAGAAGACATAGCAGATAATCTTTTGTGGTGACAAAAGGTAATCTTCTAAATTTGACAAAAGGTTTCCCTCTGTAGGACTGGATGAATTAACATTTTGTTTAGACTCAAATTTGATTATCATTTGCTGTTCATTGTATTGCAAAAACTGTTCACTTGTAGCAAAGTACTGTGTGTAAATTTGACAAGAACATTTCCTATCATATAGTTAGTAAAAATACATTTAAATATCATTCAAACGTTATTTACCTCTGAGCCCTACTTTACTGTGAGTGTATCAAGACCTTTATCTCTTGGTTCCCTGCTTCAAGTCATATTATCTTGTTCAAACATTATTTATATTTAAATGTATTTTTCACTGTGCCTATCAGACTTACATTTCTCTCTCTCTTCAGCCCATCACATTTTTTCTCATGGTGGTATATAAGGTTAAGCTCAAAGTCCTTATTTGTTTCTCCAGGCCCGTGTCTTCAAAGCCACATCTCTGCAGCAGTGTGGAACGCTTTCTGTTTGAGCAGAGTTCATCTTCCCTAGCCTTTTGCATATTTGCTGTTTGCCACTGGCTCTTCTTTAGGCCTTGCATTGGTCAGATAAAAGTTCAGAAGTGCAGTTAAGAGAAATTAGTTGTGTAAACAGTAGTAAATGTCAATGATAAAGTTCTGTGGAAGCTCATCTGATGAGAGTGCCAACGCAGGTGTCTTATCTCTACCCAGCAAAAGAAGGGTAAAATGGAAATGATGCCGCTGTGAATATATGATGCATATCCTAGAAATTTGTATCTTCTCAACTGAACTTTTTAAACTCATGGACATTTGGATTGAAGTGGTGTGTTGATCACTCTTTAGACTTCTTTGTTTGGCATAAACACATGCGCACTAGGTAATACTCTGGATGTGTTAGGATTTGTCATTCAGTAGAGGTTAAACCCCAGCTATTAGTGCAGGGTCGGAGTGTGGCTCTGATAAAGATTTCCTGTTGTACTGTGTCAAAAAATCAATGGATGCAGAGCGATCTGCTAATTCGATATCAACAATAGTCTTTTTAAAAATCAATTAGACCTGATAGAGCAGCCCAAGGAGCCCGGGGAATCTGAATTGGGGCTTAATGGAGAACTTGCATGCTCAATTTTGGCCAATAGAGTTGTTGGAGTCAATTGAGCTTTAAAAGACTAATTTATTGAGTTCTGATACTAGAGTATGATGAACTTGTTATGTTGGCTTTTAAACTCTGGTTGCTATACTTTGCAACTTTGTAAAACTGTAACTTAACCTCAGAACCTCATAGAAATGTCAAATTAACCACACTTGTCTTTGCAAGAACGTACCAACCACTGTCCGAAAGTGTTTGAACCAAGTTTCTAGATGGGGGGGGGGGATATTTACCAGCGGCTTATAAGGGCCTTTTAAAATAAATGGGAAAAGGCAATGAAGATATCTTCAACATTAAACATCATAGAGAAATGGACATTTGTTTATGCTAACAAGTTAAAAAAGTAACAAGTTAAAAAATGTAAGACATCACTAAGGGCTCTTTAGCAACCAAACTATTTTCCCCAGCAACCAATTTTCTGAACTCTCATATCGGCTTTGGTTAATGATAAAGAAATGGGGTTGGTTTATATAACTTATTCTGGTAAATGGAACATTTTAGATGTCGCTAACCGCTCCATAACGACCTGACTGGTTTCCATAGTAACCATTCTGTCACATCCCATTCTTATCAAGGAAAATCATATAGACGTTGACGTTTTTGCAAGGGGGACTTTGTATGATGTCACTAACTCCTTCATAGCATTAAACAAATCTACATTGACAGCCATTCTAATTTGTTAATAAAAATACTTTTAAATGGTACTTTTACAATCCAACATTAAAGTTTGTGCACAAACTTTAACCATCTATTGTATATTGTACAAAAAAAATTTTTGTATGTATTATTTTAACAAATTGGATAATTTTGATATTACTGTATATATGTAGCAGAACAAAAGATACCAGGACTTAAATCAGTAAAGGTTAACACTACGGCACACCATATCAATGTAGTTCCTTACTGGCTAATTCAGATGCAAACCAATGATCCCCAATGTTTGGTGTAAACAGCTTGTTAAAATGTGACATCTTTGAAATCTGGGAACATTGTAAGATCATTTTATCTAACAATAGTTATTTTTATATTCCTTTTCATGAAGAGTAGTCACAGTGAATGCCTTTCCTGCAAAAGCATAGAAAGCACAAATACGTGGTTTAAAGGTTGTATATGTTTGGTCCCACTGTTGGTTTCAGCTGAGTGGTAAGTTCCTCTTCCACTGTGAAGTCACACCACAAGTGATTTGCGTTACATTCAGGCTGCTCTCAGTGGATCTCTCGCTTTGTGGAGCCTTTATCTTCAATGTGTGATAAAATTCACTTTTTGTGTCTTTTTTTGTTTCTATCATTCTCTCTATGTTACATCTGTTGTGTTAACAAGGGATTTTTCTCTTGTCCTGTTGCATGCTGGCTGCTTTGGTGTATTGATAAGCCCCAGTGTGGACACTGCTGGTGTGCTGAGCGATTGATAAGAGCTTTGTGGACTCATCGCTATCGATAAGCCTGCGGTTCATTTTTGGGAACTGGTCACATGGAACTATCAATAAACCTGATAGGGTATTGTAGGGGAGTTGCTATAGTTCGACGTAAGGCCAGTGTCACTGGTTTCTGGCTGTATTTCCTGGTTAAAAGAGTAGTGTGTGGAAGATAAGATGTCTTGGTCTTGATCTTGGACCTTGTTAGTGTTAAGGTGCTCATTTTTAGTGGAAGATACGTGGAAAACGCACCTAAGACTCGTTTAGGACTTGCATCTATTCCAAGTCAGTGAGCTGGTTAAAACTGTCATAAAATCAAATAATAATAATAATAAAAAACATTAAACTAAAGCTACTGACAATTATAGAGTGAGTTTATATGAAGAGAGTACAAATCCAGATTTCTGTTATGTTTATTAAGATTTTTGTAGATATTTCATCCCATTAAAACATGTGGTTAATTGTTTTTATGATGACCTCACCTCAAACCACAACATGGTGACTGACCTTTAGTGGTGCATCAATTGGTTCCTAAAAAGGTTAAAAATATTGAGCTTTAATTTATACAAATGCCTCAGTAGGTTGTTTTCTCTCAATCATTTAAAATAATATTAAAATTTGTAGTTTTATAAAGTAGGTTTTAATCCGTTGTCTTCTATATCAGACACATCCTGCAAAATACAGGGGACACAGTCAGTGTCTCAGTCACTGACCAGTCCATCTTAAATTCTGTTTTTTTGATTGTGATATAAACGAGTTCTTACTGGAATTAAAAGCAGGAAGATTTAGGCTGAGAATCACCAGTGCTAACTCTTGTCACTATTATTATCATACCAATTTTTCTGTGGGTTAAACACCACCAGGATTGGTTTACCTAATGTAAGTACATCCTTAAACGTTGTAGTGAGTCAGGGCTTGGCTTGATTGGCCCTGGCATAATTTTCCTGTTTCAATTCAGTGCCATTTAGTCACAGAATCGACTCTCATTTGTGTTCAACATTGAGTATAAGGTACACTTTGGTCAACTGTTGAGGTGCAGTGTTTATCTGACATTTTTCTGACAAAATGTTTTTAAAAGACATTAAAAATGTACAAAATCACCTTCCCAAATTTTCTTCATTCTTGTTGCCCATCAGCATTGCAATAGATTCAATAGGCTAATGCTGGAACTATGCCAAGGCTGTTTTTGAGTTGTCCATTGGTTATAATGGTGGCTGTGGTGATAAGAGTGGGTCATGTGAGAGGTCAGTCTGAGAACTGATGCTGGGCTGAGATTAGACACGAGGCGTACAGTAGATAGAAGTCATGTGGTTTTGGCGTGGATGTCGAACACCGGACTTCAGTCTGCTGATAGAGGCTTCCATTAAGAACCCGAAAGTCAAGTAACTACATGAGCATTAAATACACAAGTACAGTTGTGTGTTTTTCTAACCCTATTGCTGCATCTTCATTCAGTATCCCCCATATTTCACCTATGTACCCTTCTCTTTAGATCAGTCCAACCTCTCTCCCTCCTAACTTCCCCCTAGCCCCCCTCTACACATCTTGGCTGTGGGAAAGCCATTTTATCAGCGTCTGTCTGTTGTTCTCTGGTGGGGATAGATACAGAGAAGATAGATGAGTGTTTTGACATGGAGAGTGTTAGACAAACACTCTTATCGGGCCAGCACTTTAGCCCGACCCCCAAAATCAGGGGGTGGGGTGGAGGGGATAGTTTAAACAGACAAGCTGTACAGAATGGACTTGAGCAGCACCACAGTGAGGGCCATATGTATAGAATGGTGTTCTGCTGTTTTTTGAAAGGTACTTTTGGCAGTAGTGTTGGGTCATGTCTGTGTTTGTAGAGCCTGCGTTTGTTCCTGTGTCGGGCCAGAGTTTGTTACTCATCAAAACTTTGACTCCATCTCACTGCACTTATCTCTCACAGGAAGTACAAAAGTTCTCCTTGTGTTGGTCTAGTGTCAGAGCTCATAAGTGCCAAACTCCCTCTAGTGGTGCTAGACTGCTCAGCGTGTGCACAGGTAATGCCACAGCCTGGACTGGTGTTTATTTAAGAATCATTGGCATTTTTTTTCCGCCTGCACAAAGACAGCCTTGCATTTTATGTCACATATGGTTTATATTTAAATACTTTCGTATTTTATTTCAAGTTAAACTCTAAAATCATGTTTTTTTTTCTCATTAACATCCAAGCACAGTAAATTGTACTGCACTGCTATGTTTTAATTTCAACATACATCCAGATTAATAGAGATTTTTATTTGTGACCCTACTGAAAAATTTCTAAAAATGGAAATGGACATTTTCTACTGACTTGGCATACTTTGGGGGGCTTTTCCACCCATTCTGTGTCCTTTAGCCGTATGGTTTTTGTATCAGTTTCTAAAAGCAGGCTAAATCGGGTCACGGGGATTTCTTTTGAACACTGACTGGTCAGTTGTTAAGCTCATTGATTGGCCAGAAAGAGAATATATATATTTAGTGGTGCATATATATATGTATATATATTAGGGGTATATATATATATTATATATATATATATTATGCATATATATGTATGCATATATATATATATTAGGGGTGTAACGGTTCACGGTATGTATTGAACCGTTTCGGTACGGCCTGTTCGGTTCGGTACACTTGCGTACCGTTTCAGTATTCGGTATTTTTATAATAATTTTAATTTATTATTAGCGCGATATTAAGCACAGCGGAACAATGTTCCGCACGGACGCTATTGAGTGACGAGCGCGAGTAGGAAAATGGAAGCTTGAAGACCCTCCCACCTCACTACGGTCTCGTGTTTAGGAACACTTTGGCTTCTCTGTTAAAATACATAACGGGGATAGACGAGTGGATAAATTTAAAGTTGTATGCTGACATTGTTCCACGGAGATCGGGCAGGCAACACATCTAACATTTTCTACTGCTGGAGATATTATAACCAGATCTGTGCTCTCTTCAGAAAATGTGGATAGGTTATCTATCCTAACAAGTTGCAGTATTTCATTTTTTATTTTAAAAATGTGTTTTTCTTTATAAAGAGTGCAATTTATTTAAAATATAACCCAAATGTGTCACTTTTATTTATTTTATGCAAGAATTCTATTGTGTATTGGCAGCTTTTCAAAATAAAGATTATGTAAGTTCTTATTGTTTTGTACCGAACCGAATGAACCGAACCGAACTCTCCAAGACACTGTACCGAACCGAATACGATTTTAGCGTACCGTTACACCCCTAATATATATATATTTATATAAAGTATAAATATTTGTTTAGTTTTGGTCTTTGCACCTGGCATTACACTATAGTGAATGGCACGGTTTCTAATAACTCATTAGATCATTAATCATTCATATGTAACTATTCCAACTACTGGAAGCTTTAAGGCCTCTTAAAGGCTTTCAATCTGATGTTTGAAAATTCATCCATGATTTTTTTCTATGCCTTTTTTGAATTCCAATCTGTCGTCGTCTTCTTCCCTGTTTTTCTGTGGCTCGGAGTGCATCAGTTCTGTAAATACTATCTTCAGGCAGGTAGCATCATCCCATCAGTATTTCCTTGACCCAGACAAAAATCATCCTGTTGAGAAGCTTTCCAAAGATTTGTGCGAATCTCAGTTCAGATCGCTGTGTAGAGGCCCCAATAGAGGATTCAATTTACCAGGATAAATTGCATCACGATAAACATATTTGACTTACAAAATGGGTCGATGTTATGGTTGGGTGTGTGTATAATAGCAAATGAAACATGTACATCATTGAATTTTAAAGAAATAATCTTACATTGACCAGGAAATCAATCCCTCAATTAAGTAAATAGAACAAGGCCTTTATCGGTGTTCGTACTGTATGATGGGGCCAATTGCACCTACTCATGCTTAGTAGTAGGTGGAGTTGGCACCAGCTGAACCATATACAGTAAGTGTAGATGATTACAGCTGGAAGTGGCTTTAAAATGGCATGATAACATTCAAAGCAATTGTTTTGCAAAATAGTTTTTTTATGTGAAGTATGTTTTTTTGTCGCATTGCTTCATATACAATATATAAAAAACAGTCAATTAAAGAAGTAATCTAATGGCCACATCTGAAACATGATTCAATCTTACATTTTTATTTAAAAGTTAGACATATGCAGTTACACTTCATTTTGAAATATCTGTTGTTTGTTTTGAAATGCAGTAACTTTTTTTTTGCCCAAACAGTGACATTTTTAACCAACCAATTTTTTCTTCAAATGTGTTTTCTTATCATGTTTTCCTAAAGTCTATATGACTTATAAATTGATAATGGGATCTACTGCACCCCTTAAAAGGTGTAAGGATCTACGGAAACATGTGATGGGGGCTGATGATGAAAGGGGCTTTCCTGATAATAATGTACCATAAACCTAATGTTATAATTCAAATGTATGTGCATGAACCCTTTTTATGGTGTACATTACCTTTGCATGTATTTCCACTTGACTAGCAGTGTGAGACCTATTGTGTGTCATCAGCTAGTGACCTGCTCTGTAGATGCAACATGGTTAGCTGGAATTGAATTATTAGTTTTGTTTTGTTTTTTTTACTTTTTATTACATAGTATAAGCTCTTGTATAACTTTTTATATAACATAAGCTATCTCTCTTTCTCCGTTTCTCTTGTTTACACAGACAATCTTCTGCTAAGTGGCAGTGTGGATGATGTCAAGGTAGTGGCGCTCAGGGACTTGTCAGGTGACACAGTGTGGGGTCCATTTTCGGGCAGTATCCAATCAGACGAGCCGACAGAAGGACCTGCTAGTGAGGTAAGGGGTTATGAAGGGGTCTGTAATGGAAGATTTTTGGTCTAGATTCCATATCAGATCTGTCCTATCTAACATTACAGTAAACTATAAGGGGCTAATGTTGTTTCTTCGGGGTGCACTGTATAAGGTGCATATATGACGTGAAGTGATGCAACAGGGCAATAGTAGATTAAATAAGATTCCAATCCTAAATGTAACGTCCAATACTACATCTTGAGTGTTTAAGTCATGTGTTAAGGATTCATTTGATTCCGTAACGTCAGCTCTGGGAGAGGTTTCCTGACTCAGACCATGTTCTTAAACTTGTCAGAGATAATTTCTTGAGTGATTGGCTGATTTCCATCGAAGATTGATTCATATAAAATATTGCAGATGAGGAATGCTTTCTGAAAGTGTTTATATGTGCATTAGGAACTCTAATGACTCATTCACCCATCTCCACTATATTAAACTGAGGACGAATGGACTGACGTCTGCTTTTCACTGATTCAATGGGAGTATGAGTGTATGCAAATGGAAGCATCTTGAATGAGTGTCATCTTTTTCCGATGAACTGCGCTCAGCTATTTCTGCCTGTGATTGGCTACACACACACGTACACGCACGCACACACACACACACACACACACACCGAGACGGCCGCTTCTCTTTTATCTCAGCGTGGCGCCATCCTCTTGGACAACAAACCCCAATGATTGATTTCTACTTGATAGGCTCTCATTTCTTAGATTTCATTTATTAGGAGAATTTCTAAGGCCGTGCACCCAGAGCTCCCTCTCCTCCCTGCACCTTTCCTTCACCTCCTTCTAATCTCCCTCCCTTCCTTTCTCTCTCTCTATGTCTGTCTTATAAAAAAATCTCTTTATCGAGGCCATGCTTTGTTGACGATTTTCTCAGAATTTTCACATTCTCATTCTATCGCTTTTGACCCCCTTTTGACTATCTGCTGGTTGAAGAAGTGTATCTGGTAGAGATAGTGAGTCAAACCTCACATTCCTGCACCATCTCTGGCCGTCCCTCCACATCCTCCTCACTCTGGTGTAGCTGAGGTCACTGGCCGTCATGGTTCTGCCTTAGATTTATATTTATCTGTTTAGTAGACGCTGTAATCTGAAGTTACTTACCGCCGTCATCCTTATCAATTCTTGTTTTCAATCAACCTACAACATTAGATTTAGAATTGTATTTAATTTTTTAAATTGCAATTCCAGTATTAATACTACATGCCTCGTAAAATAGGTACTAGCTACTGCACTTTCAAGATGGTATTTGTTATACCGTATAACATTCTGTGTAACTCTCATATTGGTTTCTGAACACCACTGCTTTTTAAAGTCCCTAATATGTTTTCCACAGGCTAATGTTATTTTTGTGGTCTGGATGAATGAGTGGACAAACAGAGGCATGTCCTTCAGACAGTTAAAGCTAGTGATGATTGTAACACAGTATTAGCCATGAATGGACTTTTCTATTTGGAGAGCCTCTACTCTCCACATCTTTACTCTAGATGGTGGTATGCAAAAGTTTGGTTACCCCTGTTAATTTTCATGATTTTCCTTAAAAAAATGTTGTTGACCACCATACACAGGTGAATCCAATCATAAGAAAGTATTTAAAGGAGGCCAGGTGTAAGTGTTTCTCCTCTTTGCATCTTTTCTACAGAGTGGAGCCTCAAAACAACTCACAGATGAGATGAAAACAAGGATTGTTGAACTAATGGTTTAGGAGAAAGATGTCTCTTTCAGCTGTGAGGAGCATTGTACGTAGGGCAGGGCGATTTGACCTAAAATCAAAAACAAGGATTTTAGCTTGATTATGGTTGATTAATGGTTGATTAATTTATATATTATTTATTAAATTATGAATTAATTAAATAGTAAAAAATGCAAATTTTTCCTCTCATATTTCACTGAGAAGTTTTGTACAGTTAAAACGCTCACTTATTACAGGTGAAAGATTTTAGAATTATTAAAATAATCGAAGGAAACACACTCTATCTACTATAGAACGGTCACAGTCAACCCACAGACCATCTCCTAAGACCTTCAACATCATCTTGCTGCGGATGGTGTCACTGTGCATCATAAGTACTATTCAGTGCACTTTACAAAAGGAGATGCTGTATGAATGAGTAATGCTGGAAAAGCCTTTTCTCTGCAGACACACACACACACACACACACAGACACACTACAAAGTAGAGGTATGCTCTAGCACATTGGAACAAGCCAGCTTCATTTTGGAATAAGGTGCTGTGGAATAAAATAGAGTTACTTGGGCCAAACATTTAATTGTGGTTTCATCAGGTTCTGGGGCTGTGTAGGCACTGGGGATCCTAGTCAAGTTGAGGTTCACATTAATTCCACTCAACTTCAGCAGATTCTGGAGAACAATGTCCAGGAATCAGTGACAAAGTTGAAGTTGTGTCTGGGCTGGATCTTTCAACAAGACAATGACCCTAATCAAGTACAAGGGTCTGGAATGGCTATCTTTTTAAATATTTTGGAAAGTTTGTGGTTTTGAAGACTGCTGTCGAACCATCAAACTTAACTGAAATGGAAATGTCTTGTAAAGAAGAAAAGTTCAAAATATATTCTACCAGACTCTAATAGGAAGCTGTAGAAAGTGTTTAGAATGCACAAAATATTGGTAATTTTACCTTTATGTTTCCTGAATTTATGCACAGGGCTATTTTTGTTTAAATAATTCTTGTACACTTTCCATAAATATCTTTAACTTTAATTCACTTTTCAAAAGTCTAATATATGACATATTGAACTGACATTTCTTATCCAAACAATCAATGATTTCTAAAAGTACAGGGGTGCCCAATCTTTTGCACATGACTGTACATTCACAAGTCGCAATGTAAATGTGTGTATGCTTAACTCTCCAACAAAACACATGGGAGGGCAGGCC
This sequence comes from Danionella cerebrum, assembly GCA_007224835.1. Classification (NCBI taxonomy): domain Eukaryota; kingdom Metazoa; phylum Chordata; class Actinopteri; order Cypriniformes; family Danionidae; genus Danionella; species Danionella cerebrum. The sequence goes on from SRMA01024361.1 coordinate 161,992, forward strand.
TTGTTGTAGTCTAGCAAAGATCAAAAATTAGATTATTGTTTTCTTGTCCCAAAACTGGAATTGAATGAAATAACTGTGATCTTATTCCATTCATTGTGGACATTCAAAAACCATGAAATCCATTATTATTTTGATTTCAAACATCATTATTTGTGTTACAAGAGGAATTGTGCTATATTATGACAATTGACATTTATAGTGGCACCCAGTAGCTAAACAATAGCATATTTTAATAAGGTAATTCACAAATCATTGGAGACTATTTTTTTCTTTGTTATTTTGTTGTCTTTATTTTTTTTTTTTTTCAACACATTTGAAACCATATTTGTCATTTTATAGCTGCTAATAGAACGGATCTGCTTTCCGGCTTTAACTGATCCCTTTCTATTGATTATCACTTTAAAGATGCTGTGCCATGTAAATCTTTGTATTTGTTTTCTAAACCGGCCACAGCATCTATTATCTA
>SRMA01024362.1:0-92270 GCA_007224835.1 Danionella cerebrum
GACAACCGTGCTCAATCACGAGGTGCCCTCTTCTCTTGAGGTTGAACCCTGCTGATAATGGCACATCGATCACTCAGTTATGGATGGACAAGGTTTAAGAGAAGCTGACATAAAAAACAGACATGCATGTGAGGTGTTGTGATATCCTCAGGTGTGCTTATTTGGGTTTTTCTGTCTGGGCAGTTCCCTGCACTCGATTTATCTGCATCACCTGTTTCTCATTGTTTGTGCTATTGTCGACCCCTGTTACACTCAAATGCCCTCTTTATAAAAGTCTGTTCACTCCCGGTCCTTGGTGGTCTGGTCTACATTTCCCTGCCATTTACATCACAGTGTTATGCCTCCTTCTAGTTAAAAAATATTCTTCTGTGCTCCAAGTTTACTACTTTCTCTGTTTCTTTTAGTCTCTCTTCCTGTCTCTTTGGCACCATTCATCCTACATTTCACATCTGCTGTAAATAAATTAATAAAGATTGCAATCAATTCTCACAGTCTGTGTTGTGAGAATTGGAGGGAGAATGGTTACTGAAGACTTACTCTGACATATCTTTGTAAAGAATGGCAATTTCAACATTTAATCATTTGTTCAAATGCATGTTTGAGTGCACTGAACCTTTAAACACTTTAACCCTTGGTGACCTGCCATTGAACCATTTGTCCATCAGGGAAATGTTTTACATTTTTAACCGATGTGAAGCCCCTTTTGCTGTATTTTATTTCTTATACCCCAGTACAAACTTTATTTTGTATAGCATCATAAGAATATATATGTGTATACTAACTAAAGAAAGTGCCAATGCACTAAAACACAAAAATACTAAACTTAAATCTTACTACTAAACATATTTTTAAATATAAATGTTCTTATTGTATGCAAAAACGGTTAAAATAGAAACATAGGCACATTGTGCACAGAAAACACGAGAAACATATTATTAATTATTTCATATTTTGGTTTTAATAATATTATATAAAAATAATAATTATATAATTATATAATCAAGGGTAAAAAAAATTCTGGCATTTTATTCCTTTAATTATTTATAGTGTAGCTATACAGTGTGCTGTTGCTAGATACATTCATGTACAGTAGAAAGCAATAATCATGTAAGAGCAGTGCTTAATTTATTCCGCCGTTTGCCGGAACGCAATCCGTTTTCTCTCAATTTCTGGCTTCCAAGGATCCGGAAAATTTTATTCTGGGATCCGGTAATTATCTGACCCCATTTGTCTTTATCTGCCCACCTTTTTCACTCTACTGTACTACAATGCATTCCCCCGACTCAAGAATATACAGAGCACTCGCCTATGGTGTGCCAGGCTGCCTTCGTCGTAGGCTGGTGCTGTCCCCTGCAGTCGGCATTTGGCCAAAACAAAAAGTGTTCTGACTCCTTCGTGCTAACATGTCTAAAAGGCAATCAAGTTTGCTTTCGTTTTTTAACAGAAACGAAGACTCAAGTCTATCATGTTAAACGGCCATTTAACATGATATTGAAGATTAAGATAAATTGTGTTGAAAGTAATCTAAAGGTTTTTTGTGTGTATATGTCTTAAATTATGTTGTAAATGATGTATGTAAGTCCTGCTGCTTAAAAGTAGGCATGTTAGACACTGAACCATTGCGTTCTGTTTGTGTTCCAGCAACTGTTTTGGGCCAGCCCCCCTGTCCGTCACCCCAGTCCTGTTGTGTTCCAGTAACTTCAAATTTACAAATTAAGCACTGTGTAAGAGTTTATTTGGTTTCTTTGGAAAAATCAAAAAATGCTGGATGAATAATTGGGGTGAAATCATGAAAGTTCATGGATTAATTCAAGTTCTCAGAAGTGCTGTGTACAGTGCACCACCAGTCAGGATTGTAATATTTTAGTGTGTATATTTTATTGTACTTAAATTGGACTTAATGGTATGATGGGAAGATGGAATGTAAGAGGCTTGTAAGAGTGTAAGAGCGAATAGTGGCTATACCGGTGACTACAATAAGGGTATCAGATGTCAGCCATAGTTTACAAAACAGGTGACAACAGCTCATGGAGTTTAAAGTAACTCAGATGATGGACGGTGTCCACCTAATGATCCCAATTAAAATCCAGACCATTTTGGCCTCTCCACACCTATGGCTACTGTAAACATCTTCGTAGTCAAGCGCTAGCTATATTAGCTCTACTGCAATGAAAGCAATATGGAAGTTACTGAAGGTCGGAAGTCCCTCTTCAGAAACAAATGGCCGAAGTCAAGAACTCTATGTTTATAGATTTGCATGGTCCTTGTTGATTCATCTTATTGAATATTAGTACAACAAAGTTTTATGATTACTGGAGATAATATACAACATCTTCAAGTTCTCCCTTCCATTTCAACATGAAGCTCTGCCATAGCCCAAAACAAGCTTTTCACACCTAAATACTGACCACCTTCTGGCCATCACATGCTTTAACACTGGCAAAACAAGCCCTCTTTCACAATAATCGATGGGCGGGAAACTATAAAGAAAAATGATCTAGTTAGGAATTTGCACTTGTGTTTAGATGGGAAGCAGAGAAGATAGGTTGAATGAGGAAAAAGAAAGAAAGGTGAGCTTATGAGAGTGTCAGATTCCTTTAACTGAGCCGTAACATCAGCACACTTTAAATCTACAGGGATTTATTAGATATGGAAGTCCATTAGCATGATAAAGAATGGATAGGGAATAGCTCTTAGTCAAGGCTGAAGCCTGAGGAAGCTTAAAGACACATGGACCTCTGAATCTAAATAAGCCGATTTGTATGATTTAGTGCCTGAAAGGTCTGTTGAACTCAGAAATGCATCTTCAGCTTCCGATACTGAAGGAAAATTCAAAATCTTTCCGAAATGTCTAACAGTTCAGAGTTGCATTGCTGTTTGCATGCCGATATTCAATCTGATACAAATGAAGATAAGTCTTCTTTAATAAAAATGGTGGGGTGGGGGGTTATCTAAAAATGAGGCATTCTCAGATGCTGGGTTTGACCCCATCCATAACCCATGATAGTGAGCACCCGCCCAACCCCTATAGTTATTGTATATGATGGTTAAGTGCTGTTGAGCTGCTTTTGGGTGTAAAGATAACTTCATAATAGGAGGGGCAAGTTCAGCAGTAGCTCTGAATTACTTAAAGAGACTTCATATTGTGTCATATTGCAAATAGTTTTTTTTTAAAAAACAATTACCGTAACTGAATTTAATTTGTTACAGACCCAAATTAATCACATAAACTTTCAACTGTCTCAAAACTTAAATAATTTGAGTTGATTAACAACTATACTTTAAACAGTAAACAGCACTACATTAATACAGTTAGTTAAACAAATGAACGAACCCGGTTTGCCCTGTACAACTGTACATTTCCTACTCATGGATGACTGTCATTGAGCTCAAAAAGTTATTTATAGCAAAGTGCAACTTGACAGGAAGTGAGTGAATGGGGAGAGGGAGGAAAGTGTCAGGAAAACACCTCCACATTTCAAATGCATTCTGTAGGTACATTGCTTTCTCACCACCCAATATACTACCAGATCTGAAACTCAATCCTGAATACTCATTTTAAAATTGCACCAAGCGACTGCCACTGGTTGGTTTGCAAGGCTTTCAGGAGGTTTTGAGTTTTTGTGTGGTTGTAGTGGTTTTTGTTTGTTTGTTTGATTTTTAAAAGGGCACCTGTGAATGCAATTTAATTAGTACATGATGTGAGAAAAAAAAACATTTTCAAAAAATGTCTATGTGGACATGGCCTAAAGTATTATTGTCCATGAAAAAAAAAATTGAAAGCACAATGTTATGAATGCGTTAAAACAATAACAATGCAGCTCATTGGTGTGGTAGTGATTGCTGCTGCCGCACACAGTAACATTCAATTCCACATTCAAGGCCCAGAGTGAAGTTTCCATGTTGTCCATTTTGCACGTGCTTGCATACATGCTAACCCCTTCTAAGATTAGCGCGTTCTTGGTCTTTGGACGTAAATCTTTTTTTTAAAGATCAAGTCATGTTTGCCTTTGATACATGCTGAATTTTGTTTATATCCTGGTAAGAGCTCACTTTAAATAATGTCATGGATTAACATTAATTCAACGGTCTTTCTCAGTCTCTGTTTACAGTCACTCGTTTTAATGAAGCCACATAATGTGAAGCGTCCATAAAACTGTAAGCTAATTATTCTTCACCTCGTCCTATTTTAAGCTTGTCTTTATCTGGGATAAACTGCTTTAATAAAATTGTATTTAAAAATAGGTTAATTGCATCGCAGTGCTGTTTCTGTAATTGTTGAAGGAAAGAAATGAGGTTGCGTTCAGTGCGTTTCACGGATCACTGCTGCCCCCTAGGGGAAACATGAGATAATTTGGTAATTGCATCGTTCATGGTTCCCAGACAATCTTTTGAAATGTACAAGTGCTGATCATTTAATTAGAATATTATAAAAAGATAATCAAGTAGTGAAACTTATATAATGTATACATAAATTCTACAGAGTCTGGTGTATTTGTGTCTATTTATTTTTTATATAACTATTGAACTATTTACTTAAAAGAAAGGATTTATGGAGAAATGTTGACCAAATGAAAAGTATAAACATAAACAGTGTGAGCATGTCAAGCCCTCAATACTTATTTGCAGCTTCTTTTGCTTAAATTACTGCATCAGTGTGGTGTGTGGCATCAGTCTGTGGCATTGATCAGGTGTTATGAGAAGACAACACAGAAAACACAGTGGACCAACACCAACAGATGACATGGCATCCCAAACCATTATTGGTCAATTTATTCTTCCTGTATCGTACAATGTATCTGATCGATCCGCCTTTGTGTACCTTGAAGCTCTGGAAATCACACAGATCAAAGCATGTTGGGATTGGGGTTCAGTGCTGGTGCCTCATTTGGGTTGAGGTAGGTTTTTTTTTTTTTAGTTTGAATATTTTTGGTTTTAAAAACATAATTTGCCAACTATTTCAAAGTAAAATGTGAGAAAATGCGCAATCGTCTTTCAGTTTCATTTTGCAGAATTGTATTGTATTTTTTTATTTTTTGCACAATTTTTTGTGGAAAAAAAAGTTTTTGGTGAATTTTTTTGTATATTGTAATGAAAAAAAGAGAATTACAACAGAGAAACACAACACTAAAACCACAAATCACACAAGTCAGTTTTGCATATCTTAAATAGATTTATTTTGAGGAATCGTTCATTTCAGATTTCTTGAAATGACAGATCCCCTAAACACGACGGATCCACAGTACTGAAACATTCTCAAGGGCTTGGTAATAACTTGCCACACATTCTGTTCGTATTGTCTTCATTCAGCACTCTCTATAATGAGATGCCAAAGTTGTTTTTTTATTCAAATCAAGCTATTTATCAAAGCATTATTTCAAGTGATTTACAGTAGCTTCATTCAAAAATAGCAAACCTTCTCATTCCTGGTGCACAGCTTAAAAAGAGAGAGAAAAAGGTCACACAAGCAAAATTAGAAGCCCCCTGCAAGCCCGCTGTGCTGCTATGCCACCCAAATGCCCTTGTTATTTCACTACGAACCAAGTCAAAGATTTGCATAGAGACCCCAACTTAACTTTAATTCTGTGCATGATCCTGACACCCAGTCATACACATCTGATCATAATAATAATAATAATAATAATAATAATAATAATAATAATAATAATGCATATAATACACAATCTCCATGTTGACTCCTGTTGTTTCAACCATGTCGCACTGTGCTCTAAAACAATAAAGCTGTAAAACTGGGAGAGGTGACTTTAGACAATAAGACGCCGAATGTACATAAAATTCTATTAAAGCTTATTTTTTAACAGGCACTTTACAAGCCACCTAATGTTTTCTGTACAACACATAAAATTCACATTCTTAGTTTTAATTAAAATCCATGAAAACCACACTACTTTACTTATCTTTTCCTTAACACAAAGAATGAGATCAATATAAAAATAAAAATACACATTCATTTACACCCTTAAAAGGCTAATGTTTTCATGAGTTTGTAAAAAAAGAAAAAAAAAAAAGAATTTCATGGCTCTGCATCGTTGCCATAATATAATGGCATTTTATATTCCAGTGGTTTGGCAGTTACATCAAAATAAAAATCTAAAAGACAAAAAAAATACATTTAGGTGGCATAAAACTTTATAATGTCAATAAATGTAAAGTTTTCAGTGATTAGGGAGAAAAAATACACTACATGAAAGACATAATTCTACTTCCTTCACTGTACAGCTAAACGGCTGGATCATATTTCTTGTTGATCCAGGTTCCCTGAAAGGCACCTTGGGCTCCACGATCTTCACTTTGGCACACGGCACTCACAGCTGTCAGCTTTAACTATTCAGCCATGGCTTTAAGGCACTTTATGAGGACCATCATGTAGGTGGACACTATGCTGTTAGTTTGTTGGTATGTTAGTTTGGCTTTTTACGCAAACACGTTTGGAGGCAAGCGAATGCTCAAAGCAGAACGGCAGGTTTCATCTTATACCTTTCCCACAAAATACAATGACTGACCTCAAAGGTGTTTGGAAATACATGCTGGAAATAAGCAGATGACTTGCAAAGAGATTAAAAATTCAAACACTCATTTCATGATTCGAAAGGAACACTCCACTTTTTGACATTGGCTCATTCTCCATATCCCTCCCCAGCAGGGAAAAGTACCATTTATCCATTTGCAATCTATTCATCTGGCTTCCAGATCTTGGGATACACTTTTGTTTAGCATAGATCATTGAATCTGATTAGACCAATAGCATTTCAGTTTTCATATCATCATATTTATAAAAAATGTGACATACAATTTACATCACATTGTATTACCAGCAAAAATTGAAACTTTATGGTATTTAGTACAAGTGTGTCTCAAATGGCCAGATGAATGAAACGAATGCCCTCATGTGGACAGCTGCAGAATGATTTACCTCCAATATAACTGGAATGGAATAAAGCAAAACTTAATTATTGACACGCGGTTGTGAAGGGTGACAAGTTTTCAATAGTAATCTATTCAGTGGACAAAGTTACATTTTTAAATTTGTTTTTGTGTGGCTCACAATGGCACATGTATACAAATAAAACAAGGAAGGGTTGTCAACATGTGGTTGACAGCTTTGATTGAGAGCTAAAATGAACTGAGCTGACTGACCGCTGTCATCAACGTGATGAGAAAGATCATTAATGAGAAGTGATTCTCAAATTCTTGTTTATGCTACAAAATGAGTTGTGTAGAACAGGCTGCGAGTGAGCCAGACTTCTTGAGTCCATGGCCCCACAATAAAAACAATAATAATTTTTTTTTTACTATTATTAATAGACATTATAAAAATTATTGTGCCAAAAAATTGTTATTTAGCCAAATAATAAAAAAAAACTGCTGTTTTAATTTGTCAAACACTACTGTATCTAATTTCATCTAAAACATCTAACATATTCTCCGTCCCACATTTTATTCCATAAATTTCATTTGTAGACAAAGAGGTGAAATGCTTGTTACGCTGGTAAACTCGCCTCACTGTTGAAGTTGAACAGCATTCTGCGATTTATGTGCCTCAAAACACTTTAATAAAGAGCTGTTTGTTTAGGACAACGCTTGGGATTATGACGTTGGGACAGTCGGCACTGAAGGCAAGTACTCTGTGTTTTTATCTGTTAGGCGTACATGAGGTAACTCGAAGTTTATTTCAAAGAACAGAGCAGAAATTTTAAACAGAAATTGCGTGTTCATTTTGCAGAATACAGTTTTTATCAGTGTTTAAATGATATCCATACACTGTAGATAACCATGGCAAATATAATGTAATAGAGGATTTACACTGTTGACGCACACAATGGATCTAACGAATTCAATGATCTATGTTAAGCTATTACCAGATCTGGTGGACGAACCGATTCAAATGTACAAAAAAAAATACTTTCATTTTTAGGGGGATATGGAGAATCATAGAATCATAAAAAGTGTAATGCTCCTTTACAAAGTAGGATTTACTCTAATGAATCTTTCAGACTTTGTTGTAAGTTGCTATTAGTGTCTTGAGGCAATTTTGAAATGTTGACTTTTCAAAGCATCATTACGACATATTCTGATTTTAAAAGAACAATTCTTTAACATAAAACATAACAAGCAAACTGAAAGGGTTGCATACTAAAGCTAAGCAGGGATGGTTATAAAAGGGAACATTGTACTGTAAAGAACCGCACTGCAAATGGACATTAAATGGTGATAAAAACATCACAAACTCTTTCCTTTTGTAAAGGGAAGGATCTAGTGATGCAACCCTGGCATTCCGGCCATATTCCCCACTGGTCTCAGTCCATCTCACAATAACCCAATTGAACTAAGTATTTAATTTTAGTCTCCTATCCACCAGTTATATGTGTGTCGTGGGGCAGAATGGCAGCAGTCAGATCATCCTAGTGGATTCTGCACTAAAGGTGCATAAATGTTAGGAATTATTATGTTATTAGTAAGAATTGAATCATTCTGATTCGCTAATAAATCATATTTATAGTTTGCTAATAAATGTAAAAATATCCTAGGTTCCGATGATTTACTAAGAAATTATTACTACTATTTAGATATTGGTAAAAAATCTTTCACATTCACACTGATTTTTTAAACTAATCATTCAACATCACATTGATGGAAGATTCATTTATAATATTTGACAGTAAGTTTTACATTTAAAATGTTTAACTGCTTCCATATGATTCTTTTATTTTAAACTATACATCAAATTAAACTTTACTGTAATACAATAATGGATTACGAAAATGTCTAATAATCTCTAATAATTAGGTTTAGATGATTTAAAGAGAACATCTGATTCAAATTTAGACAATATGTGAATAATTAGATTATTTGACGAGAAAAATTTAAAGGGGTCATAAACTGATGAAACAATAAAGCCATGAAAATTTCTGAATTCAAATGGTTTAAAAAGAGGTTTTCATTCATTCATTCATTGCCCGCTTTTTCCCTTTCACGGTCACGGGGTCTGCTGGTGCCTAACTCCAGCTCACTTAAGGCAGGGGTACACTCTGAGGTATATCACTCAGAAATCTTCTTTTAAAGGGACTTAATTGATGAGTAATGCTTGAAATGTGTCAAACAAAATTGCCACCTGATGTTTAATAGCACTGTATAAGCTACAGAATGCTTTCTATTCATAGGAACACTTCATTTTCTTAAGATTCATGGTCGGGCTACACAGTAACTCTAACAGATCACAGTTTCATCTCCCATCAGATCATTTCAGCTTGACTCCATGAATGTTCTGAAGAGTAGACCAATCAGAGCAATAAATTATTTTTGCTGAATATTCAGCACAATACTGTATTTGAAGACCACCTTATAAAGGCTCATACGTCAGTTCTTTTGTTAAACAATTCTAAGTAGACCTCAATGAATAGAACAAAGGAAAAAAAGCAGTTAGTAACCCCGTTAAATCTTCCAAAATCATTCAAAGTTGCAACAAATCATTCCGATTATTTCACATGAAAATATTAATTTCACAGTCAGGCTGATTTGCTTAGGAATCGTGTAGACATATTTACTTAGACCATTCTAAACCATTCATTTTGTGATGATTGATCATTTAAATCACTAGACAAACATTTTAAAAATTCGATTATTCATAGTAAGTGTCAAACTCTGATTCGCTTATTTATAACTTAGATTATTTTACATTTAAAATGTTCCAAACCCGAAATAAATTTGTGCGGGTCTAAGATCCTTGTCCTTATTTTGCTTTTGATACAGCAGAAATAGCTCAGATATGGCCGTAAAATGGCTGGATATATTGTGTGTCTCACAGACTTATGTGCAAACCAATTGATTAAGTATAAAAAAACTATAGTTATTGTGTTACTGGCCTCAATGATGACATGAAAGGACAGTAAAAAACAATATTTAAAGAGAGAATATCATGTTCAAGGAAATGTTTTTCACTTTTTTAGGGCCATCTGCATGTGTCGAGTAGATGCTTTTGTACAGTAGTTCAGTATATGCTCATTCTGTGAGTCAGAATTCAAGCATTTCAGTCATTTTTGTTCAGTTTCTACAATGCATATATGACTTTACGTGATTGTGGCTAAACTATTAGATGATTTAAAGGCTAAACTTTAAATTCAGCATGGTACCATTTTATAAAACCAGTGTGCCGGACTACACAAGTATGTGTACAAATGCCTACATGGTGTTGGCCTGCCTTCTTTAAAATATATCAGAGTCGTCGATGCTAAAGCTGCTGCGACGGCTGCTGTCCACAGATGCTACGGGTGACATTGCGGATAGCAACGGGTCTCCTCCCAGTGGCGACAATGCCTCCTCCATTAGCAGGAAGCCTAGCTCACTTTTCTTTCCTATGGGTGGAGCAACTCCTCCTAAAGAGCTTTGATCCCCCATTCCATCTTGGAATCCTTGGAGGCCACCCCCATCGCATAAGTCCAGCGAATGGGCAAAGTCAAAGTGCTGGGAGCTGCCTACTGCAGGATACTGTTGGGGGGGTGGAGGGTGCACATGCTGCGGATGGTGCTGGTGGAGTTGTGGGTGGCCTTGGTGACCTGGGTGACTCTGATGCTGAGCATAGTGAGGGGGAAGGTGGGACTGATGATGGACGTGGTTCTCCTCAGGACTGTTCTCCTGTTTGACGAAGGGATTGAGGAGATCAGGGGTGTTCAAGCCAGAGGGGGAGGTATTAGGGAGTCCATGCAATCGGGCTTGCCTCTCCAGCTCCTAAACAATGAGGGCAAAAGAATGTTGAGTATTACATTTGTGAAAAAATATGTCAGTAACGTGTTTTGTTTTCTAACAAGGACAAATTCTCAAAATAGAGGAAAATTCTATGAACTGTTATTTTCTAAAAAAAATCTCTTCTGGGCAAGATGCTCTTAATATGTAAATTTTACGCTCTGATTGGATGCCAATCTACAAGGTACAGAGAGACATTCTGACATCCGACAGCATGAGAATTCACAGTACATTATTTCTGTTCATTTCAAGCACTTTCCTCCAGTGAAATATAAAAATGAAGGTCAAGACGCTGCAGGAAATGTTACAGATGCTCGATGTACAGCACAATTGAAAACTTTTTGGAGTTAGCGAGAGCAACGTGTGATCTATTAAAGAATTCACCATTACATCACAGCAATGTTTTTATCTTTGTTGCGGTAGTCATCTTTGCATCAATTTGAGTTATTTTTCTTCTTGTTCATTAATTTGTGAGAAATACGTTTATAAATCTGTAAAGTGTATAAAAATGTTTCTGAGCATATTTGGAGGCATATTAGGGTTTGAACTTGAAAAACACCAACTTAAGGCATTATTTTAGTTCATGGGTCCCCAAGTATTTTTACCCAAGGTCCACATTATACAAGACAAACTAGAAAAGACACCCTTTCACCCCCAACTAAATCGAATAAAAACACATCCCTCAAAGACATTGCCATCAAATAAAACAACACATAGCAAAACATTGTTTTACTCCTTAATAAATGAACATTAATCAAAGAAAAGAAACTGTGAATGTTCAGGTTAAAATTACATTTATTTAAGGCATTTTTGGCGTTTATCCTGGAGAAAATTTTGCATGTTTTTATCCCATTTATTCATTCACTCATTTATTATCCTGCCCGCTTATTTTCTTTTGGTGTCATGGGGGTACACCCTGGACAGGTCTCAAGTCCATCACAATCACACTCACATTCACACCCAAGGGGAATTCAGATTATTTGTCTACGCATAGATTTAGGCACCCTTGTCATTTTTATTGATTTCCATATCTTTAGCACTTACTATTTTAAACTCAAACATGGGAGCCTCAAAACAACTCTCAGATGACCTGAAAACAATGATTGTTGAACATCATGGTTTAGGGGGAGCTGTATTAGAGATTTAAGCTCTCAGTTTCAACTGTGAGGAGCATTGTGCAGAATTGGAAGACCAAAAGCACAGTTCTAGTTAAGGCACCAAGTGACAGATGGGGAAAAATAAAAGTCACAGTTAAAAAATAAAAAATAAAAGTCACAAATTATAATACTTTATGTACTTTTGCCAAATGTGCATACAAGAACCAAATGTCCATGGCACAAAAAGAAAGCTCACCTGAATGCGAATCCACAGCTGTTTGTTGGCCATCTCCATCCTCCTAAAGTTGTTCTCCACCTCTCTGGTTCTCTGAATGTCCTTCTGCATGCGCTTAATGTAATCCACAGATGCCTTCAAAATAGTGCCTTTATTCCAGCGCACATCCCTGAACAAATCAGATGTCACCAGGTCAACCAATAACTAATAACAAAACACTTGAAACTTTACATCAGCACAGTTCTTAAAACTTACAGGTCGTTGGCTTTGGGGATCATGGTACCTAGCTCTTTGATCCGATCATTGATGTTAAACCTTCTCCTCCGTTCAACTAAAAAGAAAACCCCCAACATACAACCAAAGTAAATTGCAAAGTTCTGGTCACATATTGTGCACACTTTTATTTAGCATAGTCTCAAAATAATAAATAATACACAAAATTACATCAATATAAGACAATCTTGTGTTTTTTCTACATCCATGTCAAGTTTTTAAAAGGTAACTTGCCCCTTCTGAGCCAGTGTTTATAAAAGGAAATACCTAAGTATTTACTTAGGTCATTGTTTATTATAATATAATATAAGGAATATTGTTTTTAAGCATTTAAGCAAAGCACCTTTCTCCAGTTTAGAAGATAATTACAAGAAATTCAACAATACATAAGATCTTTTGATAGAAATTGTGTGGGCAAATAAAATGTAAACTCATTTATTTTAATGAACTAGTCATAAACTTTAGTGTCTATAAGCCATGGGCACAATGGATGGAGAAGAACCAATGAAATCACCATAGGATATCAGGCACTGTTGTAGAGTAATGCAAATTAATATAAGGAGTAGTACAGGGCATTCTTTTATAAAAAGGGTTGATAAATGATGTGTACTATGACCCCATTCATGTTTACCTCTTCACTGTCAATTGTTCAATGTTTTTGGAACTTTAAAAAAAATATATATTTTTGATTAAATTCGTCAAGTCCACTGGTGGTTGAAATATTTTAAGTACTATTTTAAGTAAATGAAATTAACTTAAATGCAAAGCTATATCTGCATGTTCAACGTACATGTAACTTTATTACATCTTATATACAGCCATATAAGAACAAATCAGCCTTAGGGAGGCTTTGCAGAATATATAGCTCCGATGCTTGTGAAATGTCACAGGCAATTACATTTTAATGCCAGAGCAGCAGGATCTGTCCAAGTTAACCATAGACCAAAGTGTAGTGCGCCGTCAGCTGAATTTGCACAGAGGTGATGGTAACAGGGGGTGTCAATAGAAGGGCACTTGTGGATCCAGTGTACTTTAAACTGTGAGAGCTTGTAAACTACAAGAAATGAAGGGGGAAAGTGCATACTCACTCAGGTTGTGGTTGTCTTTCTTCTGTCTTTCTTTGGCCATTGCACGAGCTTCTGCATCTTGGAAAAATAAAATATAATGACTTCAGTTCCTTAGATTGTTTGCTTTACTCAAAGATGTAATTAATAAGAGTATGGCATAGAAGCCATTGTTTAAATTTTATTCAGCTGAAGCATGTTATGATTCTCTCGCATTTTGATGTGATGTTAAAACTGTGCTTAGTGTTTTATTTATTTATTTTAAGTTTAGTCTAGCAACACTATTATTATCATTGATATATTACACAGAAATACAAACATTTGCTTCATATACCATACCAAAAGAGTTCGACAAAGTTCGTGTACTACGGGAATATGATGGGAAATTTCAATAGGTTCATACACAGTTTGGTGTGTCATATTCATCATAAACACCCATCTAAAAGATAAAACCTTAAATATAATTGCAGTTAATCTGTGAAAAGATATCGGAGCTGGTTTACAAAGTAATTGTATGTATTACATTTTATTTCATTTTCCAAAAGCTGTGGTATTTTTGTGTTGTTTTGTTTCTCAGATGCTCTGAAAATTATTTTGTTATTTTGTTAATGCAAAATTTATTTATTTTTTTGTCAGTTTTTAGATTAATTTTTATGTTTTTGTCTGTTGCTGGGTTAATTCCTAGGATTTTTTTGTCTGGTGCTGAGTTAATTTTGAGGATTTTCTGTCTGATGCTTGGTTTATTTTGAGGATTTTTTTGTCTGATACTGGGTTAATTATGGGGATTTTTTTGTCTGATGCTCTGTTAATCCTGAGTATTTTTTTGTCGGATGCTGGCTTACTTTTGAGGATTTTTTGTCTGATGATGGATTAAATTTGCGGATTTTTTTGTCTGATGCTGGGAAAATTTTTGAGGATTTTTTGTCTGATGCTGGTGTAATGTTAAGGACTTTTTAATCTTATGCTGAATTAATTTAAAGGATTTTTTGTCTGATGCTGGGTTACTTTTGAGAATTTGTTGTCTTATCCTGGGTTCATTTTAAGGATTTTTTGTCTGGTGCTGGGTTAATTTTGAGGATTTTTTAATCTTATGCTGAATTAATTTAAAGGATTTTTTGTCTGATGCTGGGTTACTTTTGAGAATTTTTTGTCTTATCCTGGGTTCATTTTAAGGACTTTTTGTCTGGTGCTGGGTTAATTTTGAGGATTTTCTGTCTGATGCTTCGTTTATTTTGAGGGGGTTTGTCAGATGACTTAGATGCTTTATCTTTAAAATGACATAAAAATGCCAGAGTTTGTCTACTCATATAAATTGATGCACAATGAGATGCTGCATGGTACTACTAATAAATATAAATCAAACATAGGGTAGCTAACACTGTAGCGTCACCCTTAAAGAAACCCAGATGAATTAATTAGGAACCACTTGGCTTGTTTGAAACTTCTGGAATTTGTATTGAAGAAACATATGGAACTAAAATCTGCAGGACAGGGTGATTCTAAGAACAGGGTTGCCAACCCTCTAGGGCACACAAAACATTACCCTTTGTTTATGACTGTGTATCTGCACAGACTAGCACAGTGCTGATTTAAAAACCGATTCATATGGATTCATAACCGATATTGATGTGAAAATAGAAGTAACATTGTGGATTTTTTTTATACCATCACGTTTCAGAATAAATGTTTGTATTTGGTCATCTGAACATTATATGACTTGCTGAAAACTGAAATGAACTTGAAAAAAGAATGTATCAAAATATTTTATTTTTAACCCTTACATATGCCAGTGAATTGTACAGTTGGTATTGGATGCAGTTCCTGTCCATTTGGTAAGAATCCAGAGGTTGCTCTACCTGACAGCTCTCTCTTGATAGCCAGATTAGCAGGGCAGGAGTTGCTAGTCATAGCAATGGCCGATCCAGACATACCTGGTCCAGTGTATACATCCAGATGGCTGCTTGACAATGGGAGCTACAGAGTACAGAGAGACATCAAGTTTTGAAGAACAATGCAGTATTTTCAACTGCAACAACAAAACAATCACAGTGAATGTGTTATGGCTTATTTCTGCAATAAAAGATTGCTAAAAGTCATTCACGAATCTCAGCTGTCCTTGGTGGAAAATATACAACTAGTTTGTCTTGCAAATGGTGTTTTTATGTAGCTATATACAGCGTAACTCTGGTAAATCATCACAATCACTTGAAACCCAATAAACACTCCAGCTTATCTCCAGAGCAACGCATAAATGTATGCGATAAGGAGATAAACCTCAAAACATAACCACACAAGGCTACTGCTTCTAGGTGAGAGAAATGATTGACTATGCCTTTTCTTATCTAGGTCTTTATGATTTTTACACATGCTGTATCTTTTAAACCCTTCTAGTGTATAATTGTAAGCAAACCAGCTCTAAGCTCTAATGAGCTGTGACAGATAAATCAGCTCAGATATCTTATCACAGAGGCTACTGTTAACGCACAAAGCCAAATAAACACAAATCAACAGTAAAAAGTCAGCTCTGAGAGAAAAGCCTGTAAAGTGATGTTGTATTGGCTTGGGAATTGAATCAAACCGTACAGTTGTCCTACAATTACTCATTCAACAGAGTATCATTTCATATGCAAAGTTAAACAGATAAGGATGAAAACAAGTGTGAACACTGATTTTTATCAAGCAATTGTGATCTTTTTAAATGAGATACACAATCCAAACGGTTTGACATTTTAGTTGTTTTATCAATTACATTCTGAGAGGCATTATACACTAATCAAAGGGTGAGTGATCAAAGATAGCACTTGTACAGCAGTGTCAAAGACGCCTTTGCAGACTCACTAGGCAAAAAGAAAAATCATATTCTATGAAATATACACAAAAAACCCTAAAAAATGAATATAAACTAAGTAAAACAATAATAAAATACAAGAAAACAAAGTAAATTAAACAGCATAATAAATGAAAAATCTATAAAAGAATGAACTCATAACAAATATAAATGAACACAAAAAAACGATAAAACTCAAAACAAAGCAAAATGCAATAAAACAACAAAATTAATAAATAAAAAAATACATATAATAAACTTAATAAAATATAAACAAAACTCTTAAAAATAACCAAAAATGCAATAAAATAAAATAGGACATTACACATTGACCAGCAATCAGGGATTTAATTGTTCTGTTGATGACCATTACAACACCATAAAGGATTTATTGGGAGGGGGAAATGGCAATTACAGCACTTTATAAGTAAACAAGAGGCTAACGGTAGCACTTCCTTATGTGTGATGAGTCTTTTCATTCTTTAAATCGAGGAGATCAATGAAACAAAGAGCAACTACCACAATAGAAGCCAGACCCCAACGGACACTGATCAATGACAAATCAATCAGACACATTCACTCATGTCTAAATGTATTTTCAGATGGTACTAGTTTTGCTCATAGCTATAAAAGCTCAAAAACAAATGCATTCGTCAACAACAAATAACAAAGAAATTAAGCCCATTGGTTTTTTTCTGAACAGTATAATATAATAAAATACAAGGGTTCAAAAGCAACATTAAAATCAATTGATTAAATTGATATGGATGACTGAATGTTTGGCAGTACTCTATTGTAAGCCAACCTGGCAGCTATAACGTAAGAACCATTTGCAGATTTATGAGCATGGCATGGTACAAGCTAAAAGCGTTGGACAAGGTTACTGGTGTTCTTAAGAGCCTGCAGCATTCGCTGTCTCTTTCTAGTTCCTCTAGTTTCCAGGAATAAGAAGCACAGAACCAAACTACAGCAAGACTAAACAACCCCACCCCCAGCTTCCTTCTTGATATCAACCCTGAGAAAAGAGACTGATGGACGATAGATGGCCTTACCAGCTGTATTTTCTCTCCATCGATAACTTCCACGATGGCATATGTTTTATTTGTGTCTTTCATGTTGGCGTCTGAATCTCTCATAGCTGCACACACTTGTTGTTCTCCCTCAACCTCCGCAGGAAGACTAACGTAAGCCACACCAGGACCTACTCTCATCTACTTTCTCTCAACCACCAAACGCTGAACTTTCCCCTATCTGGACTTTCAGCTTCCCCTCCCCAGCTCTCTCTCTCTCTCTCTCTCTCTTTCTATCTCTCTCCAAAAACCTCCCCCTTCTTCCCTACCTTTACCAAATGCCTTGTAAACAAGTTGAACTCTAACTGAGAGTAGCTTAATTGTTAATGTTGGCAGTTACTTTAAATATAAAGCACAGTGCTCCCACTTTTCTGATTCCCAACTCAATGTCTTCTCTTGAGTGAATCAGGCCACAATTTAAGTCAATTTAACACATTAAACACTTAAAACATTTCCCCCCGAGACATGCCTGGAGGAAGCTAGCAAGATTTTATCCAATCAGGTACAAAGTAAATTCAACAAACAAACCAATGGAATAAACACAAACTTTTGAGGTTGCATGAGAAAAAAACACATTTGTATCACTTTCTTGCACAATTTGCTATAATAAGCAATGACTTTTGGTAGACAAAGATGCTTTTCATGTTCATATTCCGTATAAAAACAAGAAAAATTTCTTCATTGTTAAATTAAAAGGTTGCGGGAGCTTCAAAAATAGATAAATTCAGCAGCAATAAGGCACAGCTTGTGCACATAAACATGAATTATTCTCCCAATTTTCCACTAACCGTTTGGGATTCAGTGATCTGTGATAGCAACAAGCATCAAAAAGGGTTTAGGTTAACTGAAATGGACACTTACTGTATTTGGCATCTGGACCACGGGGTCAATATAAGCCTGGATGTCATCATAGCTGGACTGCAGGCTGATGATGTCATCAATGACCTCATCCATCTTGTCAAAAATAAACACATAAGAACAGTTTAGACCCCTTGCACATTTTATTTTGCACTACAATTCTCCAAAATGATCATGCAAAGAAAATATCTACAGCTCTTACAGATGAGAGATGTGCTCCAGTCAACAGTTGTACAGACATAACCCTCTCTGATAGGTTTACTATGGATCTTACAGGATTTGGTGGAATTGGGAGTGTAGGCAGGACGGATGGACCAAAGTCTGCTTCTGCCCTGGGTTCCCTGTCATTCTTTAATCTTTAATTATACCTCAACAGCCATAATTGGCCACTTAAAATCCAATGACAATGAAGTTAAGTTAGTTAACACCTCGACCTTTGTGAGCAAATAACACAAAACAAGGGGAGAGACCAGAAAAAAATGCTAAAATATAGCCATGAAAAGAGATGAGCAAGGATGTCATTTGATTAGTTTGGGCTGTTGCATAACTACAAATGGCGTGTGTAAATTTCTCAGTAGTAAGATCTCTGTGTCGTTGGTTTCGGTAGAGATACAACATTTATGAATCCAACATCAGCAAGTGGCCTTTGTAAAGCAATATCCAAACATTTTGCATCTAGGCTTTTGGTGCATTCTGACCATAATGCTTATTAGGCACAAAATCAATGATTGAGTTTTTTTATATATATAAAAAGTGCATAGGACTATAAGGAGCAGTCAGATTTTCAAACTTTATTGAAAAGCCAACTTTGGGTCCTTATAGAAACCCACCATAATATAATGTTTTTCATTAGTGTGTATTACTCCTATTGGTTACAGAAGCAGCAATGCTCCGACAATCCATGATACAGTGCACCGTGAACAACATACATCTGTTCGAGGTCAGTGAGCTTAATCAGATTTCATATGCAAGAGGCACTGGATAATAACACTGCTTGCACACACTGACAATTGTTGTCAAAACCTTAAAAGCACTTGAAAATAGACTCAATCGTAGATATTGTGCCTTATAGTCAGAGAAATATGGTATGTAAACATGCAAGTGTGCTTGGAGGATACACTTCAAATTTACAGTGTGAATATACACAGGGTTTATGCACATTCCACAATGTTAAATTTAAGTCTTTTATTGTATTTTTAAGACCATTAAGTATCAAATTTAAGACTTATATCGTACTTATTTTTCAAAAAAACTGCAATGAATGAATTATAAAATATAAATTGCTGTAAACAAAAAATGTAAACAATACCTGTAAACAATTGAAAAATTGTGAACAGATAAAAAATATATACACACACACGCACGCACGCACGCACACGCACACACACACACACACACACACACACACACACACACATATATATAGACACGCACGCGTACACACACACACACGCACACGCACGCACACATATACACGCTCACATATACGCAGTTCTGACATAAAATCTAACACAAAATGATGGATTTCTTAATTTTGCTACTTTTAAAAATGCTGTGTTATAAAGAAGGACGTCTTATTAGCAAATTGTGAAATGTTACTGTTATATAGCCACCAATGTGATTTTTTTTGTGATTTTAATACACTTTCAGACATATACGTGCATTTGTTACATAAAAACTGAAATAAAATGATTGTTTTCATAATTTTAAATCCTAAATTTAAATTTAAGTTTTATATACAAAAAAAAAAATTCATTCATTTTTTTTACAATCTGTTCATTCATTCAACTTACTACCTACTTTATCCCTTTCAGGATCACAGGGTGTCTATTATTCATGATGACCCCAGATCTGAAGTGTGTCAGAAAATTAAGAGACATGGGAAAAATTATTTAAGACCTAGAACCACACATTTTGTAAAATTTAAGACCTAGTTTTTTTTTAAACTGTTGACTTTTTAAGACCCCGCAGAAACCGTGAAAATAGAATGTCCAGGATTGACATCTTTCAAAATAAAAATACATGCAGCAAAGTTTTAATTTCTAACATGTCCAGACATGCCTAGAACTGCTGCCATACCTCTTTCTCATGGCTGGAGCCAATGTTGAGCATGGCCATGGGGCTGTTGGGTGCACTGTTCCCAGCAGAGCTCATGAGCTGCTCGGTGCGCATGCACGGAGAGTGCAGGGCTGGAGGTGCACTTCCTGTCTGAGCCTGCGCCATGGCAGGTGGAGAGGCTTGGACCAGGCTTGTGACAGCATGGACAGCCTGTTTGGTAGCGTATGTGGTGGACAGGTATTCCTTGACCTGCTGCCGTTGAGACTGTCGGATATGGTAGTCGGTGGGATTCTCCAGATGGGTCTGTACCTGTTAATGGCAGAATAGCTTGAACTCATAGTTTATGTTATTTGTCTCCTGGCCACTGACGGGGATGCTAAGACTCCCCGTGTTAAATTCTCAATATAGCAGTAGAAAATATGTGACTCTGGGTTTGCCCAACTCTGGGGGATGTAGATATATAAACCTTAAAGTTTTCACAGACTAAAGAAAGTCATTTGAGTGACACTCTCTGATCTAGGAAGTG
The DNA here is from genome assembly GCA_007224835.1 of Danionella cerebrum. Lineage (NCBI taxonomy): Eukaryota > Metazoa > Chordata > Actinopteri > Cypriniformes > Danionidae > Danionella > Danionella cerebrum. The sequence goes on from SRMA01024362.1 coordinate 20,770, forward strand.
AGGTCACAGATATTGTGTCCATAATTGTATAAAAGTTCTGATTTAATAAGAGAAAGTGAATCAGTAGCAAATACAAGGAACATAAACAGAGATGATAAGAGCCAACAGATTTGTTCATAACTTAACAGTTTTTTTTTTTTTTTTTTTACATTTTCAGCTCATAATGTAAAACCTTGTAACAAAATATTGATACACAAAGGGCTGTAACAAAACAGGGCTGTGGGAAAACTGCTGTGTTTTGTGAATACTTTGTCTGCACATTATACATCACAATTTTACTCAATGTTCTATCTTTAAAGTCAGTTCATCTTAAACAAATTAGCTTTGTTTTTTTACCACCTTCCCCAAGCAAAGCCAGATCAAAACAATATCCCAAAATCTACACAAATATTCTCATAAATATTTCTTTTTAATGTTATGTAGGAGAGAACACTAAAATTAGCCTAGTTGTATTCTATAACGTTTCATTTGAACATAAATCTAAATAAGGTTGTTCTTTAAAAACGTTGTTTATGTGACATAAAAGGTATTTGCAAGAGTTGTTAACAACACATATATATGTTTCTCACTAATTTTTTTAAAAGTCTCTCGTTCCTTCACAAATACTGCGGCAGATTTAGGAACTAAAATTCAATTTCATAATTAAAAATTAGAACTCTTATCCCCACACCAACACACTGATTATTAAAAGAAAGCTCTATTAAAAAAAAAAGTTTTCACATGACTTTGATTTTCTTTAGGAAAGTCTAGAGTTTTTACTGCCAGCATTACAAATCAAATCAAGTCCTTCAATACAGATCGAGGCATGTATTGGGAAAAACCAGGCCTGAATGAGGCCCCACAGAGGGTGACATGTGACTGGCCCAGCTGCATTCTTTCATTCCAAAACTGTAAATAAATGTATAAACAAAACTGACATCACAGTCACAATGCAATTCAGGCCCGGTTTAAAAAATAAGTGTTCAAGTGAACAAAGAAGGGGCTTAGGGCCTTGTAGCCACCAGGGGGACTCCATGAGCAGACGCATCTGAGTGTTTTTTGATCACTATTTTAAAAAAAAAAACAAATCTGATAAAAAAAAAATGTATTCTTAGAATAATACTATGGCATGGTAATCCAGTGGATGAGTGCAGTGTGTTTCTGAGAAAACTCATCAGCTCTTTTTGTCACTTTAAGGATTAACAAGGCCACCTAAAAATTACCCATGGTGTCTAATGCAAACATATGAGCCTTGCGTAAATACTTTTCTCACCTTTAAATGAATCTTTTTGTGAGTTTTATGAATTTTTTTCTATAATACTTTCTCACCAATACATGAATTTATATGTATTTAATGCTTATTGTTTTAGAAATAAAATAATGAGAGACATGTGGATCACTAATTAGGTACATGGTATTAATTTTTTGACTCCCAAATATTTTTAAAATTAATTTTTAATAAAAGTGTACAAACATGTGGTTAAAAAGGGTTAATTGAAAAATATTTTAAATATCCCAAATATTTTTTGTCTGGTTTTTTGCCTGGTTAGTCCTGCATGATTACAACCGTGTATATTTATTTGTAAATGCAATTAAAAAGAGTGAGCAAGATATAAAATCTTCAGGAAATTTGGATTTCTAATTTGAAATGGCAACAAAACAATTTCAGCATTAAAACTGTAAAAATTTTTAATCAAAAATGAACTCAGTAAAGTTCTTTAATAAGCGTAATTACTGAACTTGTCAAATACTTAAAGAAATATGACATAAATGACACAAATAAATGCCCTTTCTGAATAATATAAATATTGGAGGCCTTTGTAAATAAGTAAATCCTAGTGCACTTAATTGTTTTAAATGTGAAAATTCAAGTTAAAAGGCAGTGCAAGAATAGAAAACATCTCCAGCAACTCCCGGGTGTTAAGTCTCATGATGAAGCCTGGCGCATTTTATGTAGAACCACTTGAGCTCAGAGAGTTGTTTGACTTTTAATCTTTCATTGAGCTTTTGCTCAGTCTAGGAATGGTGGCAGTAAGTGTCCAGCTAATGACCCAGCACCGTATGAAACAGAAGCCACTGTTGCTTGATCCCTGGATGACATGTTTGGATGTATGAGATCCTGACAAGTACATGCTAGTGTCAGAAGCCATTTCCAACTATGCTTACATCATCTCATAATGATCTTAATTCAGTTTTTCTTAATACGTATTGCCTGCGATATCATTTAAACATGTTTAGAGCCATGTTTTGACACAATATACTGATGAAAAGTGTTGTTTTTTTTTGGGCATTTTGAGACTAGTAATGGACAACCCATACAGCACTGGCATAGTGCATATGCACAGCCAGTATTACACTGCCACCTAATGGACTGGCATACCCTTTAAAGTATTTTGCCATTCTAATCAGATCAACAAATAATGATTATTTTTATAACATTCTCTACCAAATGTTTTTTTTGTGTGTGTGTGTGACTTTCCATCACCCTGAAATAAGGACATTATGTTAGGCTTTGGTAAATTCTTGAGGGCTCTTAATTTGTCTCTTAAATCAATAACCTTTACTAAAAAGGTGCAATATTTGGCTGTCGGCTCACAACTGCACTCAATGCATGCATGTATGCTTCCAGTTAAAAAGAATAGTAATATACTGTGAAAATCTACCTCCTGTAACTAAAAGTAGATTTGTTCATGTTTTGTCAGCTATGTATTTACTAGAACGTCTTTAAAAATGTTCCTTAAATTTAGGGAAAATACTGTATATAATAATAACTACATATTGGCTAATCTGCTCGAGGCCCCTCATTAATTAATAGAATAGATAGATAAGTAAATAAATAGAGCACTCAGCAAATTATTTAGGAAGGTGAACAATAATGATGCAAACAAAGAACGCTTTCAAAAATGGAAGTGCAATACTGTACTTTCATCAATGACAGAGATGCAGTAAAAGAACTAAAGAGGAATCTAAAAAAAAAAATCAATATTTGGTGTAATCCCCCCTTGCCTTCAAAACAGCAGCAGTGCTTCTAGGTACACTTGTTCAGTTTGGGAGATCTTGATGTAGCTTTCTCACATCTTTTTCTCTCTTCATGTAATCCCAGACACACTCAATGATGTTGAGATCATGGCTCTGTGGGGGCAATGCCATCACTTCTTTTTGTTCTTCATCAAGCTGAACATAGTTCTTAATTACTTTGGTCCCAAATTTATTCTGCAGCAGGACAATGGCCCCAAACATTGCATGATGTTAAAGTACCTGCCTGTATTTCTCAGCATTGGGAACCCCATCCTGACCAAATCTCCGTTTGGAGAAATGCTACCCCAAACATTCAAAGAACCTCAACCATGCTTGACAGATTGCACTGCTGAACATCTTCCGAATTCAAAGGCTGATAAGCTTGATGTGTTTTTCATCTGCTGCAAGAATAACTGGCCAACCGCTGCAACTAAGACCCTCCTCCAATGTTTCCTCTTTGTCGGTAGAGACCTTGGTGATGCAATATAACTATTTGTAGATTGTCCACTAACCTTGTGTCTTGTAACCTTTAATCTTGCCTCAACAAGAAATGGTCTTTCTAAACCTCACTTTGGTAGCAAAGTTTAAGTCTAGTTTAAGCCTCCTATGCTGCAGCCGTTTCAGTTTCAGTTAATCACTGGATTTAAATCAACTGATGATTATTAGCATCTGTTTGGAATAATTAATTGATCTTACACATGACCGTAAAAAAAAAAAAATCACTGACATTGTGTGAGTAAATGGATAAAACCCAAATATTGATCCAATTTTGTATGTGATTGTAAAAAAATCATTATTAATATTTCTGAAAGAATACTTTGTTTACAGCATTTTATCATAACTGCTAACACATTTGACTTCATTGCATGTGATCATCACAAAGCTATTTTTTACTGATAACAATCTACAAAATTGCACAGACGTGTTCCTTTGTGTTATCTCTGTTATCTCTGTCACTGCGCAGCACTGTAACTCCACTGTTCTGTGCTTTTTATTCTAGCATGCCACATTCTTCAGCAAATATTCTTCATTTTGATCTCAGCACATAACAGTCATGGTGACTCCTCTAAAACCCACTGATCTGGTTGTGTTGCATGCTAATTAAATAATCTGAATTTATCTACTTTATCAACCATTTTACACTAATCACAGTTCAAAGAGAATAGAGCTCTAGTAAAGTGGGTGGATGGATGGATGGATGTATATACAGTAATAGATACCTAGGTAATAGGTATAGTTACCTTGGCTACATAAGAGTTACCTACTAAATAATCATAAAATAATATTTGTTCTGAACCAAGTAAGAAGACTTTGAAACAAAAGTTAGTTTAATGCACCACTGTTTAAGATAAAATAAAAAAATAAAAAAGAAGGGGGGGGGGGTTGAAGAGTTGCATGGTATTTAACGATTTGTTTGCCACACTCATTTGTCTTCAGTAAGACATGACACACTTTGACTTCAAGATCAACCAAAAATAGGATTACAAATATTGTATTTAATTTAACATATTATTAGTGTATTTTATCCCGTTACTGAAAGCAGACTAAAAATGTTTAAGCACGAGATACTCTAGCAGGTTATGAAGTTATACCTTTAGTACTTCAACGGGCACCTGCATGGACCCCTGGAAGTGGGCGGGAGCAGATATGGCAGGAGAGGGTGTGGGAGGGCCTGGCAAGCGTTGTTGCATATAGTGCATGGCTGCAGCGTGCTGTTGCTGCTGTTGCCGCTCCCGCTGCTCCTCCTGCTGCATCTGGTCCCGCATGAGCTGCAGGCGCAGGCCGATGCGTGACGACATGGCTGGGGGGAGCGGGGGGCGGGCTGCTGTTGCCGCACAGTCCAGCCCGAACAGAGGAGATGGGTCTGTGAATAAGATAATAAAAAGATTAAATATATTAAACTTTAAAAAGATTAAAATGTTACTAAACTTTATCTAATACTTAACATGTTATAAATTGTATATATTAAAAAATTCAGTTTAAACAGATACAATAAATTTGATTGTCAGCATTTATGCTTCCTTTTATTGTTATTTCCATCAAGTGCCATGCTAACAATTAAATGTACTCCTTCTCAACAGAATAAATAACACAAATATAGTAAAAGGAACACAAACATTTCAGACATGTTGCAGAATTATATGATGGAGAAATCCTCTCAAATATAAATATGATTGATAATGTTTCTGTAAAGCTCTGATCCACCTCTCAAATGGGGTTAAGACTCAAATGAAATAATAGGAGTAACCAAGAGTGTGATGGGGAAGTCATGTGAGGATCAGGTGGTGTTTTCTTTACTTTGATGCTCATGTGAGTTGCCTTTTCACTTTAGTCTTCAAAACATCCTCAAAAGATTTCCTTCGCCCCACTAAACTCCACGCCCCACTTGTACTCCTGGGGAGTCCCTAATCCAAGTAGTTCCTCTTTTGGATTGCTATAGCACATCAACATACAAGTAAGCATAACATATATTTTATTGTAGATAGAGGACTAAATATTAACATGTATACATTGCTCTCAGCCTACTACTTTTAACAATAAAAAGGTAAATTCTCCATTTTGGGGTAGTCTTGGCACCGGCTTTAAATGAAAATTATTTCACAGTGCCCATCTTTGTTTTTATAGGTCACCAATCTGACATTGCCTGGCTCTGTTGATAATATACAGGACATGCAGCTGAGATAAAGTGGTTTTGCTAATGTGTTAAAATGCACAAAAGCATTCTTTTGATGTGCTCATGCGGCTCTGGGCTCAGGCGGAATCACTTTCTAAAAGAGTATTGGAGAAAGATGGTGCTACAAAACCCCGGGGCCGGGTTGCAGGGGAGAAGTTGCTGTGTAAATCCGACAAAACATTTAATTCCCATATGGCATGACCATCGAATGGCTATGAACAAGGGTGACAAATGGATTAAAGCCCGGTAAATTATGTCTCTTTTTCTCTCTCTCATTATGGATAAGGACAAGCATCAACAGTAGTAAACAGACTGAAATTATATGTACATTTGTACCTTACTCTGGTACCACAATATATGCAGCCGTTTGATTGTGCTCCCACTGTTAACAATGATCACCAGAGACTGTAATTAACACAGAGTAGAGTAGAGAAGCGCCTGAGCAATCCCCCACTAATACACTGTAGGGGTGGGCGATATGACCTAAAATTAATATCACAGTATTTTTCATCTTTTGAACGGTGACTGTATAATATCACGGTATAAATAATAAAAAAACATTTATTTTGGTAAAAGTAGCTTCCAGTCATCGTCAATGAACTGGATGGTGAGGCTAATGTATGGCTCAGTAGTTCGGCTGGACGATAAATCAGCAGTGGCCGAGTAGGCTTCAAGGTGGTGAATTTCGTTCTTGACTGTCCCGTACCTCCGTGTACAGCTCTGGCAGATACTTCTGACTAAAAAAATTCAGACAAGGCACCTTGTATCTTGCGTCCAGAGTGTGAACCACATGTCTGAAGCCATCTCTCTCTATGGTTTGAATGGCCACCATGTCCTTTGCGATATATAGCGCAATTGCCCTGGTAATATCTTTCCCTTTCTTACTACTCTTGTCGTAAGATGTAGCAGCAGTAAATAATGCCTGCAGTGAAAGCTGTGTAGTCTTGGGACGCGCTCCGCGGGTGCAGCCGGTCCCACTTGAGCTCGTTTTTGCTCGGGTTGCCTCTTCATATTCACGGGTGTGCGTGTTTTTTAAATGATGAAACAGATTGCTTGTGTTTCCACCTCTTGCCGTCACAACACGGCGGCAAACCTTACATATTACTGAAGTTTGCCCCGTGTCGGATGATTTAAAACCGAACCAGCTCTTTTAGGAACGAGAGTTACCTCTACAGCGACCTCGGTCGCTCCGTCTGGTTCTGACACTTCACTCATCTCTTTTCGGATATTATATAGGCTACAGGCCCGACCTTTCTTCGCGATCTTTCACCAGTCGTTCAATGGCCACTCCGCTTTTACCTACCGCGTGCAAGGCTGATACGAATGTGTTTTACTTTTTTATTTACAACAAGATATTTAGTATAAGGACAGGTATTCAGACCACAACTGAACGTTTGAAGAAAATTTAAGGCCTTATTATTTAGAATTAGATATTTTTGTAAATGCAGCTGTTCAAGGAACATAATTGATTTATTACGGTGTTGACAGTATTAGAAAATCCATGTCATGGCGCAATGTCACACCGATGATGACTATGACACCGGTGTACCGCCCACCCCTAATACACTGCTCTCTAAACACCCACAGAATTTCTCCATCTAGCCGAAGCGAATTTCAGTGAGAGTGTTTTATGCACTCCCTCTTTTATGTAAACCAGCTTCCTGGCATCTCAATAATTAATGGCTGACCATGCCCCCTTTCCGTAGGTTTTACAACACTGAGGATGTTACCTTTCGAGTGTCGTGGTGTTGTGAACATAAAAAACTAAGAGCTGCTGATATTCACACTATCCAAGAAAAACATTACAAATTTTACTCTTTCTAATTATAGTGGTACTGTACATAATAACAAATGATGCTGTACAGGGCAGGAAAGCACAACTAAGAGGGACTGTGCCGCCTATGGAGAAAAGCGTATTGTATTGGAAGTACAATAACCAAAGCATCTCCTATTGAGATAGCACTGAAGCAGTGTTTAGCCCACAGTGTACATGTCAGTGGTGGATGGGAACACACACACTACAAGCTTTGTGGTTCACTCTGGTCAGTAGACACTTTCAGGCTTTGTCACAAAGCTTGATGCCAGGCTTAAGGACGCCCACCCAATCTGCCTCAACAGGATTGGTGATTTTGCACTAATCTAATGTGGAAAATACTAAAAATATTAATATTTTAGCCACAATCTCCTAGAGAGTGTAATATGTAAATCTGCATGCCATTTTTAAAAGTAAACAAGTGCACCCTTAAAAATACATATAGTGCTCGGATTGGGAAGCTTGACTCAATGAGAGCAAGAGTGGGTAAAGACTATATTAGTAGAGCCAAAAGTCTTCAAGAACTTCAGAAATATTTTGTTAAGATTTGAAAAGAAAAAGTTTCTTATAGATTTCTGTTGAGGATTCATTCAATGATGCTGATTTCGATAAAAAGGCTTCCTCTAATTTGTTAAAGTTGCTAGTCAAGAGAATCCAAGATTTTATTCTTTTCAAAGAATATGATTTTATAAGATTTTTCACAAGATACATTTGAGAACAGACTTAATAATGAAGATAATGTCCTATGAGGGTCAATACAGATTGCACCAACTAACTAACTACATCAATTAAGTCTTGAGGACTCTGGAGCATCAGTGGTCTTGGATGGATGTGGTCTGATCTGTAACAGTTTCCCTTCCTATGTTAATAACAAATATTATTCCGTTCAGTGAGAAGATGGTTTTAAATCCCCGTCGGGCCCATGAGGACTCTGGAGTTTCTTTCAAAAGCTCTTATATGCTAAGACCCAATAAATGCTAGGGTAGTTTGCTAATGAATCCTAGCCTTTCCTGAGATTTCTATAGTCTGCGATCTCTCCAGTTTCAGGTCTCTTCTGCCAGAAATAATTTTCAAATGAATGCAAACTATACGGATATGTTCTACTGTGCGGAGAATAAAAGGTTGTGAGTGTAGTTAGGAACAAAAAGAGGCACAAACTATGTCAATGACACAGCCCCAAATAACACAAACATTAAAGATGTATCAATTAAGTAGCAGCAAAGGCAGTTCACAGGGTTCTGCTGAATCACTTGGCCTAGACGGAGACATGGTTTTTAACCCGTTAGCATCCACCAGGACAACAGAAGGAAAATTACTTTTAATAGACGATAAACATGCCTGCACCGAATCAAGACAGACGTCCTCCCGAATTGGAACTGTGTCATCTGACAAACACAAACAAAAACTGCTTGTAGCTCTCACAGAAGAGAGAAAGGCTTGCTTTAAATCCAAGGTTTTGGGTCATTAATCATTTATAAACTGCATCTTCTCATCGGTTACATTATGAGGTACTGAAGCATCGACGAAATGGATTGGTACAAATTAACTTCACAAGGAAAGAAGAAAAAGCAAATAAAAGACAGAAATTACCCAGTTTCCCCAACAACAATCTCAGAAAATCGTATAATGCATATTTCCAGATTATTATGGCACATTGATGCATGTTTCGGTCTTATCTGCCTGAGATAATTTTAAAAAATGCTGAAAAAAAATAGGTGATTTCTGCTGCACATAAAAGGTCTGGGTGTGGTTTGGCTCAGAAGACAAGTGCCTAATAACAGCCAATGCTCACACATACTCGCACTGAAATCGCAAACAAATTAAACAGTTTTGTCATGTTAAATAATGTTCAACGCACGTAAATCCCTGAAAAATATCACATTGTTTGGATCTTGTGTATCGTGGCCCTTTAAGAAGCTGTAGGACTCCAGGGACAACATTGTAGACCAAGGATGGGATGAGCAAACAGCTTGGAGAGAAGGCAGTTATTGCAGTAATTATCAGAAAAATGGAAGAAATTGAAGACAACTGGCAATCTCTTTTGGACTGGAGCTCCAAAGTAAGGTGAGGAATTAGCCTAGAACTACACAAAGGAAGACCCACTCGATGCTTTGTAAAATCATGAATTAAAATCCTGTAGACTCCCTGCTGAAGCCAGCACATGTACCCACTGAAGTTTTACAAAGACCACCTTGATGAGGCAAAGCAGCCTTGGGAGATACTTAATGCTGAGAGTTGCAAAATACCTCTAATTATTAACCACCCATTAAGAACTGGTCAAATAACTGGTAAAACATTTCACAATGTAGTGATCCACAATCTGGTAGTTATGACAGTTTCTAAGAAGTTCTGCGATCTGGTTTCAATACTGTATCAATAGAGGAACAAAACGCTCAGCCCTGTGATGTATAGTTTAAGCTGGACACAAACTGACCCACCACCTCTATCAGTGATGCTGTTCTCCCAACCCGCCTATTACACACTGACCCAGCAGAACCAGCTTCCATAGTGGACCAGAAGCCAGAGAATGCATGGAATCTCTACATTAAAGGAAGAGGGGAAAAGCAAACATACATACACACATACACGTACAGATACAAACACTTCAGACTTAAAACATCTCTACTTTCAAAACTGTAATGTAATGGTAGTGATACTTTTGTTGCAAACTCTGTTCATATGTACAAATTATCATTGATCGATGTGTGCAATAGAGCCCTGCATTTCGGCCCAGGCCCCGACTTATTTATGCCCCTCGGGCCGGACTTCGGGCCAATTTTCACATCATTGCTTACAAGCAGGCTGGGCTTCGGGCTTGATTTAGTCTTATCCATATTTATATATATATAAATATAAAAAGACTATATTATTAAAAATATATATTTTTTACTTTATTGGCATGCACGCCTTAGAACACGGGTTTAGCTCGCCCACAATTCACCTCACGTGCAGAAAATGGAGAACATAAAGCGTAGAATCGCCAATGGTGAATTTAAAACTCAGAAAAACACAAAAGAAAAGACAAACTTCTGGTCTGTTTTTGAATTAGTGACAACATTAAATAATGAGCCGACTGGTTATGTACAAAGATTATTCAGCTGGGGAACGCGTTTTATGAGGCGGTCTCATTTTCTTTTTGGAATTGTTATATTCTTTACTAAACTGTTCATTAGATGCTAACTGTTGACTAAGGTAAGACAGCCTGTTATTCTTAGTCTTTGTATTTGATTAGATGTTACATTTTTGTTTAAAATGTTTACATGTTGCACTTTAAAAATATATATAAAAAAGATATAATAAATACAAAAAAATTATAATAAACTAAAACATTGATGTGATTATTTTTATAATTATTGTTATTATATTATTATATTTTTAATCTTTGGGTTTTATTGCAAGCAACTCAAGTTTCGATTTGAGAAGCTTAATTGGTCAAATATCGGCAGTACAGCTACTAGGTATTATAATTTATATCATATTATTCTTATTAGTATCATTAGTATTATTATTGGTTTTTATTGAGATTTAACATTTCATAATAATTGTTTTAACGAACACAGCTATTCGCTTAAGGATATTATTTATTTATTAAGTTTTTTTTAATCTTTGGATTCCACTGCAAGCAAGCCCAGCTTTGATTCAAGAGGTTAAGTTGATTAAACATAGTCAGCTCCCTATCGGCCGCTAGCCGCTCTTTCGTCTTTAAAAACAAACAAACAAAAACTTAAATTTATCAAACAAAAAGTACTCCAAACATTTTTCAGAATTAATGAAGAAAGAAAAACCATGCTGAACAATGTTTATCGCCATAAAACATGTACTAGGATTTTAAAAGAACAAACATTGGGCTCTGGCAGGGCCCGACCGAGAATTCTGATAAGCTTGTCGGGCCTGAGCGTCTTGGGCCAGGTCCGGGCTAGGGACTTAATTTGAAGGCCATGCCGGGCTCTAGTGTGCAAGGACAATAACAAGATCAGAAGGGTTAAATATATAGCATATACCCAGTCAGACTCAAACAAACATTGCTGGATATGACTGTGGCATAGTAGGCATTTTCAGAGAAAGAGCAAGCTATTGATAGCCTCCTTTTTCAAATATAGTCTTCCTAGAAACCCCGTCATTGCTTCCTGACCTAAACCGCTAAGGAAATGTCTTATCAGCCTTTAGTGAAAAGCATTCCATCTCAAGGTCAGCTACGAGCTGCACCAAAGCAGAAAAAATGAAAAAACTTCACCTACTTTTTTAAACTAAAATGAATTTTAATTACATTTAAAGCTTTATTTATACATGTTCTGTATTTATCTCTTGTTGATTTAAACACTATCCCACAGATAATACATTGAATGGTGGGTTTATTTAAACAGTGAGAGACAAATGTAGAAAAAATTCCCAAAAATATCAGAAACAATATGAGGATTTGGTTCCAAAATGCGATAAACACTGTTAACAAAATCATGTTTTCACATTTGAAAAGCTCATAATACATTTTCCAAAAAACACAATACTTGTTTAACGGAGTCCTGGTTTATCCATTTTATTCACACCATGATAAACCCCAGTCTAGTTTTTTCACAAAACATCATAGCTCCATTAAACCAAGCACAGCACAAAGAAGATGAGGTACTGAGGTGGTGGAAAAACTTTTTCCAAACAAATTGTCTAAATATTTTCATATTCTGTCTCTCACTGTTGAGATAAACTTATTTCAATCTACTGATTCTTTAGTAAGGGGGCTCATACTTCTTTCTGAGCCGTAATTTATTGAAAACTAAAAAGATCTGTTTTTACTAGGGGTGTAACGGTACGCTAAAATCATATTCGGTTCGGTACAGTGTCTTGGAGAGCTCGGTTCGGTTCATTCGGTTCGGTACAAAACAATAAGAACTTACATATTCTTTATTTTAAAAAGCTGCCAATACACAATAGAATCTTGCATAAAATAAATAAAAGTGACACATTTGGGTGATATTTTAAATAAATTGCACTCTTTATAAAGAAAAACACATTTTTTTTAAATAAAAAATGAAATACTGCAACTAGTTAGGATAGATAGGATAGATTAACCTATCCACATTTTCTGAAGAGAGCACAGATCTGGTTACAGAATACCGAAACGGTACGCAAGTGTCCCGAACCGAACAGGCCGTACCGAAACGGTTCAATACATACCGTGAACCGTTACACCCCTAGTTTTTACAGAATGCTTGATTCAACAGGGATGGAGGGAAATCCTCAGCTTACTACCTTGTCTTGGTTTTGTGTGATATTTATTCATGCATTTTCTTTACAGTGTAATTCATTCATAGTCTTCAACGTACATTGGGAAAAGGCAAGGTACACCCAGCACAGGCCACCAGTGTTTTGTGCAATAATGTTTTCAATCTGTAAACCTGATTTAATTGTTAATCAAAAATTTAAAAATCTTTAGGTTTAAGCATTTAAAGCGTTCGGTTTGCTTTATGCTGTCACAGCACACTGGTGCACTGCATGTTTGCATTTCATTCAGGCGGAAGCATTGTGTAGACTTGGCAGCAAAGCAAAGGTTTCAAAATGCCCAGTTGTTGTGTAATTCAACATCGAAAGTTGATTGAGTCACACAAGAGGAAGCTGATGATGATAAAAGACTCACCAAGGCATCCTTTTTGTTGAAATCACATTGAACTACAGGTTGACTGATGTGGGTATGGTATATATTAGACTTCAAATACATAGATATATCTTCAGGGGAGTAAAGTTTATAACGTTTATAACGGTTCCTCCTCTGCATTGAAACAGTGACTGTGTGTAGATATTTATTAGTTGTGTTTCCCACAGACCAGTTTACATTAATTGCATCAGAACGAGACGGTGTTAAACAGCAAGGGGGAATGGATAACGGGATTGGAGAAGGTGAGGGGGGAAAGGTTCAAGAGTAGGAAGAATGAAGAATACCTACCTACCTGAACTAATGTTATTCAATATAAACAGCCAATTATAGCTGAGATGCTTGCATTATCGTATAAAATAAGGGGTTGAGGGGAGGAATTGTATTGGGGGTGAGGGAGATTTCTGAAGGAGAAGGAAAGAAAATAAGTGAATTGGTCCGGCCGATATATCGGCAGATATTTAAACTTTTTTGGAAAGTCAGTTTTGGCCATCTTCATTTGGAAATTATGTTTGGCCACATTTGCAAATCAAAACGCCCAAAACTGATTTCCCAGAAAAATCTGCCTGACCAATTAATTTATTTTCTTGTGAGCCTTTAAAATATCACAAAAGTAAATGAATTATTATTTATGGGCTAATTAATTTAATGCAGCTATTCACCCCTGGTCCTGCATCTGAATAATAATGCCTTTAACTATAGAAATTTTATATGTGAGTGATGTCATTTTAAAACACATTTAAGACAGAATGACTGCATAGTAAAACATTTAAGCTAGTCATTACGACATGCTGTCTAAAGCCAAAGATTTAGGTGAGTAATTGCTTGTGTGAGATATGAATAGCACTCTAAACATGGACGTTGCATGTTGGCTTTGGAAGGGCGTGCAGGAGTCTGGCAAAGATCCAGATTATGTAGCTCCTCTGTTGCTGCCCACCCTTGATTTACCACCAATCTTTCTACAAGGCAAGCGGAACCAAAAATAACGCCCACAATTTCTGTTCCTGTTTGCAGAGACACCCTGTTCCCTCAGGGGTAACAGGCTATGGTGTGTCAATTCTATGCCTCTCCAGAACACACTGAACCTTCCATGCTTGGGCCAACGTTTGTAGCATGATCTGTGGATTAACACTACTAATGAGAACTAGCAACTATCCAATGGCCTTAACTTTGTAATAAATTTGGCCTAGACACTGAGTTAGTGCTTTTAAAAGTCCATAACAATCTTATGATGGTCTTTAAGGGACAGCGATCGGCAGTTCTGTTGCTCATGGACATCATAGCAGCTTAAGTTACTGATAGCAGCTTAAGTTACTGTCGATACTGCTCAGCTGCATAGTGCTTCAATTCATTTAAAACAGAATTTGCTCAGTCCAGTGAAATGGTATTGTCTCCCCAGGTATCATATTTTATTGTGGAATTCCACAGGGCTCCATTTTAGTACCAAATTTACATACAGATGTTTGTCCGATTGGAAGAACAAATGACTTTTAGGAAAATTTTTAGGAAGCCAATTGAATGCTGGTTCATTGTCTTTGGCAATGCCAATAATGTAATCATATTTCCAGGTAAATTTGTAACATCTTGGCTTTTATTTTGTTCTTTATGTGCTTATGGAAATTGACATTATTTAAAAAAACCTTGGATGCAATAAAGAAAACAAACAAACAAACAAACAAGCAAACACTCAAACGTCTGCTTTTATAGGCATTGAGTCTGCTGTCCTTTAAGAAAGTGACTACAGAGAAAATGCCTTTTCACATAAAAAGTGATCATCTTTAAATGAATTATGACAAACAAAGCTGAACATCACACCATATGACTTGAATGTCACGGCATATGACATTTACACACAACACTGTTGGAGGAATTTACTAAATCTTTTTTTGTAATAAAATATATATTTAAATTATTATTATTTTTTATCTCTGTGAAACACAGGCAATCCCATTTGTGTTATATATACAGTCCTATAGAAAATCATCATACCCTATGAAATACTTTACCTTTTGTCACACCCTGGAAAATAAAATAGATTAAGTCTTAAGTGCAGTTAAGAGCTGGATGTACACATTGCAATTCTCATCATTAAAGTAAAAATATACTTTAAATAAATTCCAGAGGATGAATCAAAATGAATCAGTGAAATGCCTGGTTTGGTAAAGTGATCAGCCCCTTAGAGTATGACATTATAAACCTGCTCAGGTGCAAGTAATCAACTTCAATATTAAACACCTGGTTAATTGCCCCATCTGACATCAGTAGTAGTGGTGTTGATTGCCTTTAGAATAAAAAGAGCAGTTTCTTAAAGAATCCACTGTTAGTAGTGCATTGTACTGCAAAGAATTCACCATGGTTGGAAAAGTGCTTTCAAAGGACCTTCGGGATAAAGTTGTCAAGAGGTACAAGTTAAGAGAAGGCTACAAAAACATTTCAAAGGCTTTAGCTATCCCTCGGAGTACTGTTCAGAGCATCATTAAGAAGTGGAAGGTCTATGGCACCACCAGCACATTGCCAAGATCAGGCCGTCCATCCAAATTAAATGACAGAGCCAGGAGGACATTGGTAAGAGAAGCTACCCGGAGGCCAAAGGCAACTTTGAAGGACTTGCAGGACTTTATGGCTGGGTCTGGTCAGTCTGTGCATGTGACAACTATCTCCCAAGCTTTACATAAAGCTGGCCTGTATGGCAGGGTGGCTCGAAAGAAGCCTTTTCTAAAAAAGTGTCACACCCAGTCTCGCTTGCGCTATGCAAAAACTCATTTGGAAGAGTCTGATACCTTCTGGCGAAAGGTGCTATGGTCTGATGAGACCAAAATTGACCTTTTTGGACTAAACTCCAAACGTTATGTTTGGCGAAAACCAAACACCGCACATCACCCAAGACACACCATACCTACTGTAAAGCATGGTGGTGGCAACATTATGTTGTGGGGATGTTTCTCTTCAGCTGGAACTGGGCGATTGGTCAGGATTGAAGGGAAAATGGATGCTGCCAAGTACATCAAAATTCTTGAGGAAAACCTGCGTCCATCTGCTAGACAACTGAGGATGGGCAGGTCATTTACCTTCCAACACGACAATGACCCTAAGCATACTGCCAAAACAACAGCAAAATGGCTCCAAGATAAGAAGGTGAATGTTCTTGAGTGGCCAAGTCAGAGCCCTGACCTTAACCCAATTGAAAATTTGTGGATGGATTTGAAGAGAGCAGTCCATCGCCGCTCCGCAAAGAATTTGACTGAACTTGAGCAATTCTGTAGGGAAGAATGGGCAAATATTCCCCAGTCACGGTGTGCAAAGCTTGTACAGACATATTCAAACAGACTTTTGGCTGTAATTAAAGCAAAAGGTGGCTCAACTAAATATTAAGTCAAGGGGCTGATGACTTTTCCAACCCTGTTATTATAGTTTTTTGTTTAATATTCAGTTGAAGAACTGTTGTTGTATTTTTTTCTTTCATATGTTTGATTGTAAGACCAAATTTGTAAATAAAGCTGGAAAAGTTATTTGGAATGGGGTTTAATTTCAGGCTGTATGAGAAATAATGTAACGATTTCAAAGGGGTATGATGATTTTCTATAGGCACTGTATATATATATATATATATATATATATATATATATATATATATATATATATATATATATATATATATATATATATATATATATATATATATATATATATATATATAAATATTACACACATTATATATTAGGGCTGTGCTATGAAGAACAATTTTTTTTTTTTTTAAAGTAATATTGTGATTGCGATTTTGGCAACTGTTTTTGCTTTTTCAAACAAGCTACATACATTCGAAATGTATTCAGTGCACAAGACGTGCATGCCAAACATAAACTAAATTAAGATTAACTAACCTCGATTTTAGTTAATAGCATACTGGACATAATCTGCTTGATAAACAAAACTGTAATAAATTGTCTTAAAAACAAACCAAAAAATAAAGATTACCTAACCTGAATTCCAGTCATAACAAGAAAAAAAATGTAAACTTCCAGGAATCAATTTTTCTCTTAAAGTTTTTTTGCAAGAAAAACCAACATGTCCACCATTGTCACCACATTTCTCCCAGTACTAAACACTCTCTCCAAAGGTGCGCTGGTGGCAAGAATACAAAGATTTGTTTTGTACAAGGTGAGCTCTGATTGGTTAATATCTTTCTCCCGCTCAGCTTAGCTGTGATTGCCCAATACACTGCGTCAGCTCTGGTTGGTTTACATATTAAAATCATGTGCACAAGAACGTATTCTGTAAAAAAAATCTAAATAAATAAACAGATAAAATTGCATCCTTATCCCATTTTGGATCTCTTATAATCAATGTATATGCACACACACATTTTATCAACTAAGCAATGGTAATTGTTTTGGAAATGTGACTTCTAGTAAAATATTAGTGTCAATTTAAAAAACAATTTATGTGTGTAAAATTGCAAGAAAATATGATTCCATTACTCTAGTTGTAAGTTTCACCACCATAAGCTTTTCATCACCATAATATCCGATGTTAAATGTAACTAAACAAAGTTTAATTGAAAGATACAAAAGTAAAAAAAAACAGAAGTATATTAATCCTTTCTGTTCCTGTTGTTTATGTGCACACATGTTAATAGCTACAGTATTATAATCTCTGGTGTAGTGTAACCTGACTAGATTCCAACAACCATGACACTTTGACCTGAGGATGACTTCTTTCAAAAGTTCAAAATGTAAACAAACACAGCTGACTTGTTTCTACAGTCTTTGCCATAGCAATCTCTCTATGACCTCTCAACGCCTTATTCTGATCAGACAATGCTGCTATTGAGGACAAAATCATCCTAATAACTGCAGTGGTGAGCAGACAGAGCCACGTGCAAAATTTCATGGACTGACACAAGGCATAAAACAAACTTAACTCACCAAAAAAAAAGGCACTGGATTGCGTTCATGTATGTTTCTACTTTAACTAATTTTTAAGGAAAACAGGATTGATAATTATGTACAAGGGTAATGAATAGCCTTTCCTTGTTCTTTTAAATGGAGTCAACTAATTAGGTTTCATATGATAAAATATAATAGCCAATATTATAAGTAATCTGAAGGCATTTTGAAAGCACTGAAGGCTTTTCCTGAGGTGTGAAGTTGGAGTTGTAATTGTCGCACCCTGAATTTGGCGTTGCAGACTACTGTGCTATAACGACTTACAGTATGTGCAGGATTACATTAGTATATGTATACTGTTTGATCACTGAAAAGAGGTGCCTGTGCTTTTACAAACTCAATGCTGAATAAAGGTATGCAGTCAGGACTGAAATTATTAATTATTATTTTTCCTCATAATTGTTCTTACAGCACCCCTTCTGATCACCCTAGGACAGCCACACAACTGTCTATAAGATCTTACAGCTCACAATGGGAATCATGATGTCAAAGGAACATTCTGAAGAGCTCAGAGACAGAATTGTGGCAAGGCACAGATCTTGCCATGGTCACATAAAATCTACATAAAACAGTTTCTGTCCAATCTGCAGTATATATATTATTTTGCCTGTTAACTAATAAACCAATATTTTAAAGTATAACATCTTTCCTAAAAATGTCACTGATTACTCATTCCTTCAACAGGAAATTATAACTCAATCATGACCTCATGCAAAGTCCAACTTTGCTTACGGGAAACTGAAGAAACACCAGTTAAGAGAAGATTTTCTTAACAGATAAGCCCAGCTGTGCTCGGACACACGCTGTATTCTCCACAGCTCTTTGTGCCTTTATTCGTTTCTCTCTGTGAGAAGTAACACACAATTACCTCTTTGTGTTGGAACGGTTGAAAGTGATCTGGGTGTCCTCCACACGCTGCTCTCTACATGACTGGGTGCCGGCCTATGAGTGGGCTCAAATACTGGAAGAGAAACACAGAGATGTGTATAAGCAGCTTGCCAGCTGAGAAACATGAAGAGCTGTCCAGGAATGGCTGAGCGTATTAGGAGTGATGGGAATGTTGTAGATAGCTGTGGCTGGGAGTTTTCTACTAACGTAATAACGCAACAGGTGCAATGCAGACATTTCTATTTGTAGTTCGTGTACACTTGATGTATGCCTCAAAGGCTGAAAAAACTTGAGTGAAAAAATTAAACCAGTGAGTGAATTTAATTTTATTAATTAAACTAAACCAACTATTAGAAGGTAAGAAGGTTGTTGGTTCGAGGCTCACCGGTGACATTAATGGAGGGAGTTTGCATGTTCTCCCCGTGCTTGAGTGGGTTTCCTCCAGGTACTCCGGTTTCCCCCACAATCCCAAAAACATGTGGTTAGGTTAATTTAATTATCTAAAAATCCTTAGGTGTGAATGTTGCCCTGGATGGAGAGGCAACCTGTCCAGGGTGCACTCCTGCATATCACCCTATGTGTGCTGGAGATCCCTCTGACCCCAAAATGAGAATAAGCGGGTTGGAAAATTAATGAATGAATGAGAACTATTAGTCTCTCTTAGAGACATCACCTAATCAAGCACAGGCAGAGGTTTTACTTTGTGCATGCATGGATTTCTTTATAAAAACATTCTTCAGGTAAAATGAAGATTCTATATTCACCTTAGGCTTAAGATGAATGAACATTATTATTGCTGGTTTTTATTTAATTGACTAATTTGATTTTATCTAAACCTTCCCATGTTGTAATAAGCAAAAGAGAAGGGATGGGTAAAATTATGGAACCAAGCCACAACACATGAACGGCTTTCAAAAGGAAAAATCTCAGCATTTCAAAATAAATTTACGGAGTTGGCATAGCGATGGTAACACCAAGTATCTGTAATAAATTACAGAACGTTTAGAAAATGTGTAAAGAGAAAGTAATACATGTAAATATAATTTAAATAACATATTTATGATACATTTTAATATAATCTGTACTTAAGTGCATAAACCTCTCTGTCTGCGTAGCTGGTTGGAGCAAGACAGGATTAACCACATCTTCCATGGGCAGGTCAGCATTTGTTTTGCATTTGAGGCTTCCAAGCTGTTATGTTTGAAAATGTAAACACAATACTGATCTTGAAACAAACTAATCTAAAACTAAGCATTTTGAAGTAAACTAAAACATATTAAAACAAAATTATAATGACCATCAACTATAAACCAAATTATCAACAACCTGCAGCACAGATTGATACACAGATCAGGTCTAAGCCAATAAACAGCCATAATCTGTTCCATGGCTGGTTTTCTGGTGTAAAGAAGTGCAGAACTGTGGTTTTGTAATATGCACCACCACGCAATTGAACCATCCATGTGTTTGTTTGCTTGAACCATTTCTCTTCAGACTGCTTTCTAAGGGAGCTCCTAAAAGATGCCTCTGCAGTGACGGAAAGTTATCCAGGTTCAGCTCCAAAACAAGTGAGGGTATTTGTGATAAAAGAATATTTTCATTTTTATATCTGCAACGACAACTGCAAATTGCATTGTAAATAATCTCTCCTCTCTCAGTTAGAATTTTGGAACAAATGATAAGCCTGTAAAATTAAGTAAAACTGTATTTTTAATGGATACACTATTTTATTCTATCAGATTGTCATTAACTAATTATTATTAATAGTATTCAGCCCACTAAAACAAAACATACAATTGGATTCGCTTTACAATAAATTACCATGTCTATATACTGCTTACTTGTAAATTTTTAGGTTCCGTTTAGAAACAAAGCAAGAGAGGTGGAGCAAGGGCCAGATAGAATACAGTTTTGAATGTGAGGTTTAAATGATGTCTTTAACAATAACAAATATTACATGTTTATAACATGTAGAGCATCTGGTGTCCACTCTAAGGGGTAGCGTTATCGAGGAGAAATAGAATTTGGCCTACATTAAAAATGCTTGCACTGGACCTAGCGTAAACATCGTTTACTAATGCAAACATAGCATCTTTAAAAAAAATACAGATTATAATACAGTTAATAATACATAATACAGTTATTTCAAATGGAATACCCCAAACTTACTTTTTGCAAATACTTATTATCCCAAAAAACTTCACACAAGTGCATGACAGCTGATAGGCCTTTCAACAAATATAAGCCCAACAAGCAGACAACAAGTAACTATGGATAAATTAGATAAAATTACACACAAATTTCTGCATACCATTTCTGAAGATGTTGACCAGCAGCACTAATGATTATCTGGTCCTACGGATCAATCACAGATATAAATCCTAGCTAACTTCAGTGGCCTCCGGAGGATACACTGGAGCTTCATGTTTTTAGTGAAGATCTTATAGTGGAGGCTGTGCCGGTTGACAACGTCACTACTCGTGATCAGCAGTCACAGAGAAATGGAGAGAGAGAGAAATAGAGAGAGAGAGAGAGAGAGAGAGAGTGTCATGGGGAAACCCTTAGTCATTAACTCATCCACAGTGTCCACAACTTCTGCCTTTCTTCCTCCCCCGTTTCCCCTAAATGACCTAGACCCTGTGAGGCTTCATGGGACTTACACAAGGAGATGTTATTGTGCCTCTGCTCGTCTCATTTGAGTCTGCTGCAGAATAGAGGAGTCTGGAAGATTATGATGAATCATCGGTTGAGGAAGTGTCTCTGTGAACACTTCACGGGGATGCAAATTGTTAAGCATTTTGCTTTTGACTATGTCTCAACCAAACATTAAATAAAAAAAAAAAACAATGATCTGCATGGTTTAATAAATTACAATGTGATTATTCTTCACTGAAGAATCCCCATTATTCATCATTCGGGTTGAATTGTTAATCAAGGTTGGTCTAAAAAAAAGTAAATAGCAAAATAAAATCTTCTTTACACACCTATACATCTGCTGCATGCAGTGAATCTTTAATCTTAAATACACAAGCGCTAATGTGACCATACGCAGTGCGTTATTTTTTTTCACACAGTGCATCAAACCACTGTGATTGGCTCGTTTGTTCACATATCTTGGTTGAGAAATGCAGCGGTTGGCAGCGCTTGATGATAAAATGAGGAGCTGTATTCCCAGTGGGGCAGAAGTAAAGCCAGGTCCCTTCCAGACTGTAGGTCAGTGCAGCATCCAGTCATTGCTGAGGTCACGTGTGCCACACTGAAGTGCAAGACCAGAATTATTATCGAAAATGAGAGCGGACAAGTTTTAAATTCATTTTTGGGTCTAAAAAAACTGAAAAGAAACCCTCTTTTGAACCCAAACCACTTTTTATATTGCTGTCTATGCCTTTGTATCTCCTGGATGCGGCTCTTTCATTGGCTGCTGATAATTCCAGACATTATTTCAGTCAGAACACATTTTACACTGCCTGATTGTGATTGATATCTCACGACCAGCCAGCGACTCTCACAGAGCGATTCTTTGGTACTTCACATTGTGTGATTCTCACACCTGTGCATGCGCTCCAATTTGCATGCGATTCTGGTCATAAACCGAAAATCTGGGCTAAAATCACGCAGAGTGTTACTGGCTTTAAAGAGCAGTGGTTTGTTTCCCAGACAACGAATAGTAGGGTTTATATTTACAAATTCATCCATTTCTTTTTATCCATAAGATAAATGTGTGAATTGCTTCTGCGTGTGGCAAGGAGTGAATTGCAGTTCACCAAAGTGCCATCTAGTGTTCAGGAGAGGGTCTGTGCACTCAGTTTTAAACACAAGAGAAGTGCTGCAGATGCATAGGTGTGTAAAGGCCTGTAGAGAAGTCTTAGTCTTAAAAAACAACAACAACACAAGTTTGGTAATAGTGAGACTGCAATCTACAACCATGATTACTACTACTACCCAACATCTAATGTAATGTTTCAATTTTAAAATTCCTGGCCTAGTGGCTAGCGCGCGGGACACATATGCACAGATTCGAATCCTGAGCCTGTTGTCTTTCCCATCCCAACTTATTCTCTCTCCGCCTCACTTCCTGTCACTCTCCAATATCCTCTGTTCATAACAAAAAAATATCAATAAAAGGCTACTGTTATAAAAAAAATAAAGATACAGGGATCATTTACAATGTTTGATCAATGTGAACACCTTTTTTAAAGTGAGTGCTTAGATTTGAGGTGATTATAAAAACAAACAAAAGAGTGTATTAATGTAGTAATATAGGTGGTTGTAACATATTATATTTTTGTTTATAAAAATGGTCCGTGGACAAAAGAAAAAATGTACAGCAATTCAGATTTTAAGTATTGCCTTCAAACCAGCATCAATTCTTATAGGTACAAGTGTACGATGGCATTTATACCACTGAGCCTGAAACAGCTGTGAAAGAGGCATAAAGCTGAGTGAGGGGGAGTCTAACTCAGCTATACCAAGGAGAGCTTGATATATTTCTTGTCATGGCAAAAGGCAACTAGGCACAGCTACAAAGCACAATGTAGTTGTAAGGTCTCAAAGCAGACTAGGGTTTCAAGATGTGCTTCAATATTTTTTTTATATAAATGCAGTGGGCAGCCAAAGAAACTTTGTCACGTCAAGCTAATTATACTTTGAAATCAGAATATGTCCAGCAGTACAATCATCTCAAAAGTGGCAGTTAGTGTAACACTATCTCTGAAACTAAAGAGTTGGTGAGATATTTATGGGTGACATTTGTGGAGAATTCAATAGACTTTCACTTGATCAATGATTGCAATGGAAGTAAAAGTACTTTTGCCATCGTGAGCATGTGCCATTCAGGACAACTGAGAAGACGTCACCTAACAAACTATTAATAAACTTATTTACTTATTTTATTTTCTTAGTCTTTCAGCTTTTGCCTGTTTAAGATATTTGTCACAACTTTAATCTGATGCCTGAAATCTGTCATTTAACTGTTTAATTTAATTCTCTTTAGTTAATTACCTTAAATATCCTTTATATGAAATGCCTACTCTTTGACCAGTGCCTTGGCAATTTCTTGATTTTTATTTAACAATTACTCATGTTCTTTTGATGGTTTCTGTTGAGGAAGGCTTTGCATGTAGCACACTGGAAATGCTAGGTGTTCTATCTCCATGTCTGAGGTGGGATCTACATTTGCTGGAACAGGAAACATGCTTTTCTAACCTGAGATAAACCAATTGATCATGCGAGACATTAAGAAAACAGGGATTCAGATGAAAACTTGTAGTCACACTGTGTCTCCCTCTAGCGGCATGACGCAGACATTGATACTAGTAGTAAGGCGTTCCTAATCAGACTACAGACAAGACTTGCATATAAACGAATTACTCAATGATTTGATCAAAGGTATTGATCAAAACCCAATTGTTTCAATCACTCAAAGAAAATTGAAAGCTGGGAATGTAATCCATCACAGTAATGAATCACAATCTAACTGAAAAATAACGAAAGAATGTGCGAAGAGGAAGTAAAATGTGACTTACAAGAAAAAGTATTGCATTATAGGATCATGTGTGGTATTGAAAACCATTTCTTCATTTTTGGATTCGGACAGGTCCAGACATTGATGCATCACATGATTTACTGAATAAAAGAGTTTATTCAAAAGCTTTGCACGCAAATCTTAAAACATTAAATAACCGATGATAGCATTAGGATGTAATGTGAAATTTCATATGGTTTTACATTTCTGCTATTTATTAAATACACATTATGTTTAAAGTCATGGTAGTACGGTTCACTGCATTTTAGTCACTTAGAAGCATAATAGAGGCACCTATCCTTGCAAGCACCAGTGCATGCGCCAGTCACAGCATCTGATTTGAAAAAAGTA
Organism: Danionella cerebrum; assembly: GCA_007224835.1. Lineage (NCBI taxonomy): Eukaryota > Metazoa > Chordata > Actinopteri > Cypriniformes > Danionidae > Danionella > Danionella cerebrum. Next base: position 45,607 of record SRMA01024362.1, read on the forward strand.
GGAATGAAGCAACCCACCAATTGTTTAATTTTGATATTAAAATATTAAAATATTACACCAATTGTTTATTATTTGTTATATTTTGTTTTTAAAGAACATTACAAGAATTATGACAATTTGCTTTAAATAGCATCTAGTGGTGAAAAGATAGACTAACCCTTGGAAGTATAATACCTGTGATATGGCTTATGTTGTTTCACTGCATGTCCATATGTAACCACAGGACTGTGTTAATGAAGATGCTGACCAAGGTTCATTATACTTGTTTTGATCCGCACTGCGGGTCCTTGTGGACAGGGAAACCGGAGTATTATCTGTCCGGGGGTGGGGTTTATCACTGTCATGCTGGGTCACTGGACAGAAGCGAGGACTATGTTGTTGTTCATTCCGCTATTGTGGCATACCGCATGTACAGGATTACATGCGCGTTTCCTATTTGATCAATGAACATAATATCAAATATCATTTGAAAGTTTTACTAGTGTTACACATTGATGAAATTATTTGATCCGTTGATTCAGAACATTTGCTGTAAAATACATATTGCTACAAATATATTTTCTGTCAGAAAAGGTTCTTATAGGAAAAAAGCAAAAATACAATTTGAATAAAATTCTAAACTGAAATTATTTAATATGAGTGAAACATGACTGATATGTGGCAGCTTGAACCTTGGGCTTTCTCCTTTGTTGCATTCTTTTTGGCTGTGTGTTTTGAGCCATGGTCCTGCTGAAAACATGTACCGTATTTTTTTGCTGTATAAGACGCACCGGTATATAAGACTCACTCAATTTTAAATGAGGAAGATCTAGAAAAAAAAGATTCTGAACCAAATACTGTAGTAAAATATTTTATATGAACTGTGTAAAAGTTAACAGCAGTTTAAGAACAATTATATGGCAAATATGTAACATGAACAGGCAGTAAACACTAAAAGTAACAAAAAAAAGGTTGTAATGTTTCATACCTGCTCCTTACGATCCACGCTATGGTAGGGCGATGACGTCAGCGCGCACCGACGGCTCCGGAGTGTGATAGGAATTTTCCTATATAATACTACCATCTAGTGGTCATTTAGAGAAATGTAATTTGAGAAACTTTTAAGAGCACATGTCATACTTCAGTCCCGCCCTTCTTCCTGCGCTTGTCTCTTTGAGAGGCTTGAGGTTCTTCTTCCAATGCAGATAACACGTGTTTAGGAAATACGTTGAGACTGCTAAATCTTTACAATAAATAGCTGCATTTGCTGTGTTCTCTCTCAAACGGTCTCCAGTGTTTATTATCAATTGAGAAGGTATATTTTTACCATAACAGGAGCTAGGCCGAAGCCGCAGCCTCTCTTATGTCTCTCCTACGGCCGTGACCGCCCTACGCTCCGCGGCGCTCTGCATTCACCGTATAAGATGCTCCAACTTTTCCTCCTCAGTTTTGGGGAAGAAAAGTGCGTCTTATACGGCGAAAAATACAGTAGTTGATGTAAAAAGGTCATTATGAAATAATGCTACGTGTAATGATACAATTGTCCTTTCCTGAAATGTCTCTGTTAAACATCACTTGGGGAAAAAAATGCAATTTTAGGTGGTCCCTTGTGTATTATTTATTATAATGACAACCTGAGTATTTCTGTGAAAGATCAGAAAAAAAATGATCAGTAGATAAAGTACTTACATCACTCACGTTAAATGTTCTATTAATAAACACTTATAATCAGATGCAGAGTAAAGGCCTCTACATAATGATCTGAATTATCCGTCTGTAGTTCAACGTAGTCCCATATCTGATTCCAGCGAAAAAGAGTTTTGCACACCCATATCGGATCCGTTTTTGCAAGAAGAACAACCAATGAAAGCTGGCTTTTTGATGTGAGTAGGACGTAACTCATCCTTCATTTTCATAGGGACTTTGTGCATGAAACAGGAAAGAAATAGCGCCAAGCAAATCCTCTCTTTTCTCCACATTTTTGTCAAGCTACTCCCTGTAACATCCACCAACGTCATAAACTGTTTGACGTCCATGATTTTTTCAATGTGTTTTTTGATTTCTTCTCTGTCGAGATCTACTTCCTTCCTGTTTCCACGTACATCTGTATCGCAAACACCATCTTCAGGTAGGGAGCATCATTGTATCAATATTTCCTTAACCCAGATGAACAGCTGAGAAGTCTTGAGAAGATCTCAATTGGGATTGGTGTGTAGTGGCCTTAAAAGTTTCTAACTACATTACATTAATAAAAAAAAAGAATAGTAAAGTATATTATAAAAATATTTACAGACTGTACAAAACCCTCATGCACAAGTGAGATCTTGTAAAGTTGTGTGAAGCTGCACAGAAGTCTGTTTATTGTATCTTGGAATTCATTTTCAAATTTCTCCTTCTAGTTGGCTATTGTGCTCAATTTAAAGGTCTGCTGTTTTGCGATGGTTTTGTTTTGAAGGTGCATTATGGGTAATACAAGGCCAGACACCAGGCTTTTCATTCAATCGTTGTGACCTCTGCTAAGTACTCAAAACAGCAGTGACCTTTCCTCCAAAAAAGACCTCGCTGGGGGGCTTTAGAAACGATAAACACAGACAGAACGAGTTACACAGATGCAAACTGTAGCGAAAGCACTTTCCACGGCCTGTTGACATTCAACATGAGAAACAAGACCAGCCTTGTGCGCACACACTGAAACAGTTTAATCGACTACATACAGACAACAATGTATTTACAGTTGTGTTTTCAGCCAAAGAAGGAGCGGCAGAGACAAAACTGTATTTCACTGGTGCGAACAGCTGCGGGTCTGTTCCAGATCTCTGGCTCCTGTGTAGGAGGTCATGTTTATGACCAAGGAACTGTTGTGTTCATGACAATAGCCTATGCTGTGGAACGGAGGATATTTCTAGACCTGACTAAATGCCCGAACCAGCTGTTCAGGCATTTCTTTTATCTTACCTCTGCTTTTCTGATCAGGGGAAACTTAAAACTTGCTCTTGCATTTTATACATGCGTGAGAAGAATGCCAAGGTTACATAGTCATTGTTTACTTACTGAGAATTACTTGTACTAGCCATCTGTTCATTCATATATTTGCTGATTTTAACTTTCTTGTTGATAACCACAATTAAAGAACATTAAAATTAAAACATTCAACTTTTTATACTACATCAACTGGCCACTTTATTAGGTACACCCTAGCAATTTGGTGCTGGGCCTAGAGAACAACTACTGGATTTACTGTTATTTCTATCCAATCTGACACCAACAAATGTTCCCTTTTCAAAGTTCAAAGCATCCCACTTTTTTCTACCCATCTTATGTGTGGGTTGAAATTCATCAAGTCATATTCACTAAATCGAACACTATGAAGTAAGGAAAATGTGAAGTTTGTCCAAAAAATTGTATTCCCATGGTTTACAAAAGGTAAGCAGAAACTATTTTGGGTCATTGATGGATTATTCACAATCCTCTATGTGATGAACATGGATTAAAATTTTTAGATGGAAGAAAATAGTTTTCATCAATTAAACTATAGCCTCCTTAAGCTTATGGCACATCCACTGCACGACTCGGTATAGCTCAGCATAGTTCAGTTCAGTTCGGCCGGCTTGCTTTCCACAGGCTGTAGCGTTATGTAGTGAGGGAGTATTGCCATTGTCAGAGTATTTTCGTGCCACGCCTCCCATGACATAAAAAAAGTGCGACATGAGATCAAGAAAAACAACAATGGATCCCAAATGTACTGAAGGAACGTTGTGTTTGCTTCTTTGATTGTGGCTGTTTTACACAGCTTTCCAAGACGTTATTTGGTGAAAAGTTACAAACTCCTGAAAAAAAGTCTGGCATACCAGTCAGTGGAAAAGCGCCATTAATTACACAGGGTTCCCGGTAAAATTAATCCTAACTACCTAGTGAGTTACTTTCTCTGTGAAATAATACAAAATAAACCCCGTCTTAATTTACAGTGGAAAATATCAGCACTGATGCAACAAGCCAAGGCAACTTTATTTCTGGTCAATAAATACACTGTAAATACATTGACCTAAAACTCTGAAAAATGGGCTATACATTAAACAATAGAGGACATGCATGTATGTCATGAAGGGGACTACACCCCCTTCATGGAGACTGAGTTGCAAGGCAAGTGGTAAAATGTAATAAGTGTTCTATATGTCTGTATGCACTAACTCACTGAAGCAAACTCCTAGTATTGAGAAAAAGAGTTGGAGTCAAATATGATCTCCATGACTACCAGATGATCAGCTTTCCATAGACACTATTCGCCCCAATCAAATCATATAGGGGTTCAGTTAGAAGTGAGGCTTTTATTATTAATTTAATAGCACATAACATAAAGATGCCAAACAATGAATTTAAAATTAGGGAGTATGGTGATACAAATCCACATTTCAGCTCCTGGATTCCAGTAATATCTTCAAATTGCTGTAATCCATTTCCAAGCCTAAATCAACCAAACAAATAATCGATCTGTCGAACCACCATCCATCTCATATTTGATGAGGTACACACTGGACACAGTGCTCGAAACATTCACTCCTGGGATGAACTTGAATAATCAATTAATCTAAAGCATGTTCTTAGGACTTTGAGGGGTAACAGTGTATGTATTATTGAACATACAAACTCCAGGAAGACTAGTTAGCCTCAAACCGACAACCACCATACTAAGAGACGGTGCTATGGTACCACATACAATTGCCTAATGCAAACTTTAAAGTGGGCAGAGAAAGAACAGGGTCCTTGTGTGGTCAATATATGTTCCTCTACACAAGCTTCTTGGCTCTCAAATAGGCATTAAAGTGAAGAGGCTCGTTCTAACAATTGCGCTATTACTAAAACAGAATCCATTAAAGCAAGATCAAACCAACAAGCTGATTGGACTTAACATGTGTGTGTAGATAAAACTGGTAACAGTGGTGCCTGGGTTAGTGAGCAAGACATGTGCACCTTAGTGTCACAGGGAGATTTCCCAGACATCCCCTATCTGTTTGTAGAAAGAAAGCATTTCTGTCCATTCACACATTGTCCTGTCTGCCATAAAAACCACCTTAGAAAATAAAACAATAACATTACACTAAGCTAATAAAGCTTTAATGAGCGCCTTATGTCTGAGTACAGGTGACTGTTAATTTCTCATATGGCTCTAATGATTTGCTCTTGTGACTGACAAAACATGACTCAGAGCGGTCTGTTTTGCCCACGCTTTATCATTGTGCAGAGTGGTTCTCCTTTTAACTTCCACTTTAACATTCTGACTACTTTTTCTTCGGGTCATTTACAGATGACCTCTGCAGGCAGCACCACCAATTCCTTTCTGTAAATGTGTATTCATTGCTTGTTTTTTTTTTTGTATCTTCTAGCTTACACGTGTGGCATACATGCTAATTTTACATTGACTGTGGTTGCCATCTGGTAAGAGACTTCGTTCTGAATAGGAGTTTCTTCCATCAGTCCATAAGCTGATAATATAGTGAACATAATATAGTGTTATCTTAAACTATTTCTTATTAATTGCACTTTATAACAAAAGCACAATGTTTTAACGTACAGCTTAATGAGAAAATGGCAACAAAAAATAAATAAATAGCTGCCATCAGTCTGGGACTCCACGCAAGGTCCCGCCTTGTGAAGTTTAGAACCAGCCAAGAACTACACGGAACAATCATGTTAAAGCAGCTTGGACCACAGTAAGCAAGAAAACAATTGTGGCGTTTTGACGAAGAAAAAATACTTGGTAGAAACATTATGCTTTGGGGGTGTTTTTCTGCGACTGAGGTTAGAATGTTATAGTACCGGATGGATGATAAAAAAAAATTAATTCAGGGCATTTCAGCATGGCAATTATCCAAAACAAACAGTCAGGACAACCACAGGTGGCTAAATAAGAAATACATTCTTCTACAACAAATGTCTGACCTTTAGAATTACCAACAAGGGCAATGCCACCAATTATTTAACTATGTTTGTGAAGGTGTTTTTATATATATATATATATATATATCTGCTTAAGACTGTAATTTGAACCACTTACTATATTTTCAACAATAAAGAGGTATATTTTCCATTTTTGGAAACCTGTTTTAAAAGCAGTCATGCAACAGAGGTTCCAAAGATAGTGAAACATCACAAGGTCTGTTAGACAAGCTATCCAGTTACTGAGTGTTTTTTTCCGCAAAGCTGTTTTATTATGCTCCCACTGTTAACATGGATCACCAGAAACAGTAAAAACACAGTCGAGAAGGATCTGAGCAAATCCAAAAAACTGCTCTCTGATGCACAAACATTCTGTCATTCGATTACATGTGATGTACCAAACAGTGGTGAGCTAATAGCTACTATCATTCATCTCATTAATTCATGGTCGACTACACCCCTTATTACAGAGAATGAGCACCCCGTTTTCCCAAAAGCATTATTCAGATGGTTTGCTATAATTCTGTCACAAACTGTAAAAAAAGGATCACAACACAACATAAAGTGACGCAACAGAATCTAGGTTGATATTTCCACCACAGAATGCTGTAAAGACTAATAAATTTGACAGAAACTCTCAAACCTTAAAACAAAGACACAGTTGCAGTCGTTTTTCTTTACAGTGAAAATAACTCAATGTCCTTAATGTGTTTGCAACAATGCAATTCACTTCACTGGATACTCATGATCAAATGTGCTCAAGATTTAAACTAGCTTTTCTTTTGGCCCATTTCTGTATTTTTAAATATTTATTTTAAATAGTGTGCTAAATGTTGTTGTACATTTGTGGTTTATTTACAGGGGTGCATCTGTTCACATACACAGGACATATTAAAAAAAAGCTATGTGCATTAAAAAAAACATTTTGAGATTTGAAAATTAACACTTGAAATTGGACCTGTATCCAGTCTGTTTTGACCCCATATGACAATAAAGATGACTGCTAGCAAAGCAAACAGATTTCAAAGCTTACAGTTACATGTCAAAGGCAAGCTAATAGATCACCCATCAGAAATATTATAAATGTTCAGTATTAGAAACTCTAAACACTCTCTGCAGAATACCATCGGCTCTATATAACGCTGCATCACCACTCAAGATCCTCCTACTCTTCTGGCTCAGAACTAACTGCATTAGCTCAACGGTATGGCAGCTATGTCAGAGACTGGCCTAGCTGAGATGTGTGGAGAGAGAGAAAGGGAGACAGAATGCTCCGAGAGTTTAGTCAGAGGTTAAATAAAGCAACAATGTCCATGTTTAGAAATGATAGAAACACACATTCTAATGTGCTCTCTTTCAATAATCTAATGATATAATATATTACTGTAGTTTGATGAGGATAACTGATGACTGAACAGCACAGTTTGATGACTGAACAGCACAGTGTCTAGATCATTATTTTTATTATTATTATCAGTGATTTTACTAATCAAAGATGTAAACAAATGGCAATCTGAATGAGGTAATCACCATTTTGCTTAATTTTAATGCAATATTCTATATAGAGGCAAATACTGGACCTGCACAAAATTACTGAACGTCTCTTTATTTTTCTTCTTACTTTAGTTGTATGCTATTTACAAAGGTTGACAATCATGCATGTTTATTTTAAGGGGAAAATTTCATGTGAAAAATCCCATGGAAAAAATGGTTTGGAAAAAATAGTACCGGTACTTAATAAAGTAAATGATTACACCATTACATTTAAAACCTATGCTAAACAATTGCAAGATCTTCATGATAAATGCTTCTGTGGACGGACTCGTGGACCTTAAATATGGTCATCTCAAGCCTTACAATTTAATTCATTTTACTTAAAATAGTATTTTGTGTGTCCGCGCCCCAGTTTTTACACTGGAACTAATATTAGACTTCAAACCTTCACTTTTCCCTTTATTGCTGCATCCATGGCTTTTAGTTCGTGCCCTGAAGACTAGTCTAACTAAAGCTCTTCAAGCGCATTTAGCACTGATCACATTCTCGTCGCTCCCAGCCAATGAACAGAGTGAAGATGAGGCTGAAGTTAAACAGGATATTATGCTCCTGTATGCATAAGAACAGGACAGCCTGCTCCGGTTCCAGCTATGACTGCAGGGCAACAGCTGCCTAAAACAAGTACTCAGTCTGCACCTTGACAAATTCAAAAAAGATCAAATCTGTTTTATCCGTATAGTGTAAAGCAACGCAAAGCTGGGCCCACTTATTTTTTATTAATTAGGCGAATATATGTGCGAAATCTCCAACCGTTACAATCAATTACAATGTTGCCATACTAATAATTTGTGAGCTAGCCGATGACAAATATAACTTCAGATTTTCTTTCAAATATCTCAACTATAATGGACTTCAAAAAGTATTCACTCATCTGTCTTTGGATGCACAGGAACTTAACTCATGTCCCATTCTTTAACTTAGGGATTTAACTAGGTGCCAACCCCTTGCAGCTTGCAACCCCTAACAACGTAACTTCCAGGTGTGTACAATACAACTCACACTGTGGAACATTTTATAATGAGGAAATTGAAAGACTGGACTGATTAAAGAGGTGGCATTCTATCAGAGGAATTGGAGACTGGAATTCACTGATCTACTTTTTCAATCTTTAAGCAGATTACTGATTTTATACACCTGTGCACATGCAACTGATGAAAATGAATTAAAATGAATTACGAAAAATAAGTTTTCCAATAAAAAAAAAAAAAATTTATTGATTTCAATACCAATACCGTTCATAATCTGCCTGATGTGACATTTCCATAAGTATACATCACTTTTGATTGTTATTTCATTTTGTATTTTTTATTATAATTGCAATTTAATGTTTGTAGGTTATGGATTTGTAATTTTGCAAATGTGCGAAAAACAAATTGCAAAAGAAAATGTTGTCTTCAAGCAGTGATAATGAATTTCTGGTAACATCATTCATTCGATCCCGGGAATCCATGGAGAAGAAAAAGTTATATAAAATGTAAAGTTTACTTCAGGATGTTAGGAAAATGCACATAAAATAAAGTCAACAAATTTCTGTTGATCTATTAATCCTGAGCAGAGACTTGCTGTTTGTAGAATGACATTTGGCAGAAGGACCAAACCCATCTGAAATCGCTTCCAAGAAATGAGGGAAAAATCAAAAACGTTTGAGACCCTTTCTGTTTTTTTTTTCTTTTTAACAGACAAATTATTCAGTCAGTGTGTTTGTGTAATAGACAAGTGTGAGCTCAACTTTATTTTTAATTGTATGATTGTTTAGAATGTTTAGGATTTTGACTTTGGTGCGCAAAGACCTTAACTCCACGATAGATAATATTATGACACTTTCGTATCACCATATATTGTTACACCCCGAGACAGTTTAAAGCATAAATAGTTTTCATTTTGGGGGAAGAAAGCCCCTTTTTCTCAACTTTTGGATGTATAGCATATAGGACCAAACTCTTAATGTATTTAAAATATACCGTATTCAAAATAGAACATCCACAGTACCCACTTTTTTAGCAATTCTGTTACATTTTTAATTAATTAAGGTTTCTGACTGATGTGATATTGAGGACAAAAAGTCACAAGTGAAAAGTGAACCTTGTTTACTCAGGCCTGGGTTTCTGATCTGCAAAGTTAAAATGTGTGAATGGTAGTCAAAGATGGGGAAAGTGTCTCCATCCCTCCACTTAGAGAGCAGAAAGCTAATATAAAGATGTGCATGGGTTCATTCCGCTTCCACCGTAAGTAATGCATCTGTTCCTGTTGAGACCAGCTGTTGCATTAAATGCACCACTGCTCTTTCTTTTGCTACGCTCCATCAGCTTTAAGCATCACCTCAGAGTTGCATTGTGAATAGAAGCAGAGGAACACAATTTACTTCAATCCACAAATGTTGTTGCAAGTTCCACCAGTTATCCCTATTAGCAGCTAACTTCTTGCAGCACGAATGGGGTCAGGTCTAGGATTAACACAAGCGTAGTTTATGTTCAACCAAATCTCTCAACTCAAAGGCAGCGTAATGGAAACAGAATAAAAACAAGCCAACCAAAATGAGGCAGCAACTAATGTGTTTGCAGTTGTCCTGCTGCTGGGTGTTTGTGTACCCATGGGTGTGTGGAAGAGGTGAGATTTCTGCTGTTACTCATCTATATGATTCACTCAATTACATCAAAACAAACACATAGCCGGGATGACTTGGATTCAGTAGCACCGGTCAAACGTGTCGGCGTGTGTGATGGACAAGGCTCTGGTGCCACACCTGCGGTTATCTTTTCTGTCAGAGAGAAGAGATAAAGCCTTCATTGACTTGCTGATATGGCCCGTGGGTGAACTTGACTTTCTGGCAAGTCCAAAAATTTGTTTCATGGATGATTCAGCTGAACTAAATAAATGTACTGGCGGAAGTGGCTGGTTAGGGCTGTCTGGTTTAAAGTGACAATACCAAAATACATTTTAATTTTTTTGCAGAGTGTTTATGTTTTTGCAAAAGGTCGACCATGTTATGTTTTGGTAAAATCATCTCACACTACACTAAATCAATAATGGTGCATATAATGGTATACTCTAATGTTTCTAAACATTTCCAAGACAAACAAGGACCTATGTTCGCGTGACCAGTCAGGTGGGAGAAAAACCCATCAGAGCATCTGTTGTTAGCCAATGACTGGTGCTATAGATGGTATGCATGTGATGTCAAGGTGATCTGGAAGTCACCGGGTTTACTTCTACAAACTGGCAAATGCCTTTCAAACAATAATTGGAACATTTGAGTTTGATACGTTTAAATGGTCACAAGCACTTTAAATGGGGTGAGGGAGTTGTTTGGTTGAAAATCTACCATGCAATGGTAGATTAAAACAAATAAAAGTTTGTGTAGATATCTTGGGTGAAAAGTGTGTATTTTGCCTCTAATGTTTTCCCAAAAACAAATCATTAATCCAGATTCATTTGGATTTATGGTAATCATTTTATTTTGGGTAAGTCAGACTTTTGTTTAAAAGAACTAATGACAAATTTAGCAAAAGTACCTTTAAATATAATATTTATAAGCCGTGCACATGTTTTAATTCGGAGAAGATAGACTTGAATCAGAAAAGGCAATACATTGGAAATGCATCCCTTTACTGATTACACACATCATATACAATTAAAAGTAAGGGTTAATCCTCATGAACATGCTTTGAAAAAGCAACCCTGAGCTGAGTGCACTGCTTACATATATCCCTGCAAGTGACAAAGTGACGTTGCTGCTAATGAAGACTTGGAAATTAACTTATTAACCTATATATATATTTATATTTTACTTAATTGTTTCAGTGGCTTAGATGATCATATGGAAAAAAAGTGAAGAAAAAAAAACAGAATTTAAAGCTGGATCCACACACTGTGTTTCTGATCACTTCTGAGCATGTGCAGACTCCCGCTTACCATCACTTCAGCACCCAAATATCATTCATTTTGACCACAAATGGCCCAATGGCAAGAGGCTAGGAAATGTCAGTCATATTACTTATGTTTTATGGTCATGTATCATTATCTCTCTGAAGTAGCAGACTTAACCACAGATGAGAACTAGGGAAGGTAAAATGCTAAAGGACAACAATGATCTGATTCTATTCCAATCACCTGGAGAAATGTGGGATTATGTAGAGAGCCTCTTTAAAAACCACTCAAGAGCTTTCAACAATTAGGCAAGACACAACAATGTACAAACAAAGGATTAACTTGATATTATCAGTCTTACCGAGCCAGACATGGTTAGCTTCTTTGCCTGACTAATTATGAATATCAGCTTATAATGTAAACAACAATTCCAGTAGTTCTCATTAAACCATTATGGTTGATTTGCTATTTTAATAAACTGCCTATTTTTACTCTCAGATGAAACAATGGCAGAAATACTTGCATTCAGCACATTGATCAAAAATATGTAATAGTGATGTTCACATTTCTGTACAGGCACATATGAGACTACTGTGACTTATGTCATCAAGGAAGTAATTTTTATTCATGCATTTGGTATGTGTCCTATAAATAGCTCAAGCACTATATTTTTGGTTAAACACTGGGATTACAAAATGAATTATTTAACATTTAATTTTCTGTAATGTACATTTTTAAAGAACGACAATGTAATAAATGAGTCTGTTATGCTTTATACATTTAAACATTGTCTACTAAACACAATATGAGTGGCTTTCAAACTAATATTGTCTGAAAATACAATTTCTCATTGTCCACAGAAAACTGGTCATTCTATTATAACTAAGACAAAAGTGTACATAGTAATGTCTGATTTCATATTCATTAATTTGTCACGCTTGATATTAATAAATTAAGCTTTTTTGTAATGTGTAAAATATATATATATATAAAATGTATATATATATATATATATATATATATATATATATATATATATAAAATGTCTCTTAATCAATTATAGGAAACACGTGGCTCATATAATTATGTTTGCATTACATAACACATCGCCATCCATGTTAATAAGATATGTACAGTTTATACAGATCAGATATCAGAGGTCCATGGAAAAGAGCCAAATGCCCATTTAATGTGAAGTAGAAAATTATATTTAAAAAAAGCATGAAAATGTGTTTATGTAAACTTAGTAGCCTAACTAAAACTAGCACTGCGTAACGTTACTCACTTTTAAGTTAAAAATCTTTTTTTTTCAATTTGTACCCATATCCTTTCACAAAATGACATTCAAAAAAGGAAAAACGACACATTGTTTTCTTCTGCTGATATGTAAAGTATATGTGAAACACTTTCGCAATGGAACAAGCTGGAAACGAGTGCAACTCAAGCAGAGGCACTTATTTAGACACAGGAGCGGAGAGCAATGGGCTGTATCACTTACCCGCTGAAGGTCAGAAAGTACGAAGTTGGGACGAAGTTTTTGGACCGGAGCCGCAGCTGTGAGGTCTTTGTCTACTTAGTATCAGTTCCCTCTACATTCGTGTGGAAGCGAAACTGCGAAAGAGCAGAGTTTGTAACTTCTCGATATTTTACAAGAACTTACTCCAGTGTGATGTGCGATGTTTTCTCGCTGCGTGATGTGACAGCGCTCTTCACCAGTCACCTGTAGGCACTTGTGACAGCCGCGGCCACCAATCACAGCAGGGACAAGGCATTGTGGGAAATGCAGTGCAGAACTGCCAGCGCAGCGTATACTATTGCACGCAGTAATAATTACAGTTGATCAAATAAAATTATGTTTTAGAAATAGCTTGTGAATTATATTAAAAAAAGGCATACAACAGCCCCACCAAGAACAAATTCAGTCGTATTAAATCTTCCGGTTGTATATGTATGCATGCAATGTGCTCCAGACGAGATCTGGTACAGGGATAGCACTAGCAAAAAGGACATTTTAATCTCGTGTTTTTTTTTTTTTTTTCAAAATCAAATTATTTTTCAGAAGTAATGCAAAGCAACCTGCTTTAGGTACACTATCACAACATTTAAGAACTTCCATCAACCAATATAAAAGATATAATTTAATTTATGTTCTAGAATCATCACATTTGTTTATTTGAACAGATTTAAAATGTGCTTCACTTTTCATACATACATTTTGCCCTTCCCAGTTTTCTAAAAATCTTTAAATCCTTCAATGTCTGAATACATCATGGGTCTGATCATGTTGTTTAAAAATGAGACAGGGAAAGCCCAATACACCATTAGCTTTCTCACATCCAGTCAAATCTTTTTCCACACCACAAGCTAGAAAATGGCTTTATTTCCTTCCCATCTTTTGAAGGTGGATAAGATTTTTCTGATACAAACTTCTCTCAAACAGTGCTATTTTAACAAAAACTGTTTGGTGTCTCTGTCTCATTTTATCAATTATCTATAAAATAAATTCACCCCATGTTTAACTGTGGCAACAAAATTTGAAAAATCACCCTGGGAATTTCGTATGGCCTTTAAAGGAAATCAGGAATTAGACAAGGTCCAGTATTTTTTTTTTTTTTACAAAAAGTTGATTTACAGCTAAAAACACATCGTCACAGCAAAATAACTGTTTAACCTCTAAATTAAAAACCACACCATTTGCACTTCTAAATCCCATGATGAGGTGTGGGCAAACCCAACAACAATTGTAGAAATCTGATGAAGTGCAAAAACTACCCCCATACAATGTCTAGGATCACTCGCATGTCACAATACCTGGACGTCATGCCGTGAGTGGCAAAAAGACAATTCATACCTCAGCAGCAAATCTGAGTTTTACACAAATTCAAATAAATTATTTACTGCTCAAACTGATTTTCAAATACTTTAGGGACACTATTCTACAGACCGCTGAAATCTAATTCAATTGCTGCAACTTGAGGAAATAACTGGAATCCTGATTTGTGGTAATTCAAGATTTCAATTTCCTTAATATTAAACTCCTTAATTGTAACTTTGCCAAATTTGATTTAAATGAGACAAACCATTTTTCTCAAGATTGCCGGCGTAGTGAAGCCATATCGTATCATATAATTTATGCCGTCAACAATCAAAATCAGAGAAGTCGTTCAGAGAATCCTTGTTTTGAATTACAAAATAAGTTGCATAAAACCGGCAGCGTGTGAGAGGGGCATGTGCGAGCCAGATTCAAGGCAGAGCTCTGAAATCACAACATTTCCATTCTTATCAGGAAGTGTGTGCGTGCGAGTCAAAGGAAGCCTCCAGTCAAGCTCAGAAATTGCCTCAAATGAGCCCAAAGGCCTAAATCCTGAAGGATAAGTGCTCTGTAATTTCAATAGTTGTTTTAGAATAGCCCACATGGTGTCAGCATCAAGCCATTTTACACATTAAACAAATTAACCCCAAAATGCACAAATAATAACATTTTAAAGAGTGAGACTTCACAAAACCATTTATTTCCAGATTCAGTTGAGAAAACAAAATAAAATCTGAAGAATGCAGCTTTATAAGTTTGTAGAACCACACCATTCATTAGCCAAGACACTTTAATATCCAAGATTGGAAACTCCCTCAGTCAAGAAATCAAAAATAGCTTACTTTAAGGAAGAGTGCACTGCAGTAAAACTGAACTCGGTATAGCCACCAAAAAACTGAAAACATTAAGTGGTCACTGATTTTCTCCCTAAATATAACACCAAACAAAATAAAACACACCCTTCCACGAAGAACCAACATTAGTATCTATTATTCAAAACAACTTCAACCAATTACAGACTTTTACAGAAAAATTATTCTTCATAATCAATCAATGCCACATTTTTGACAGAGAAAACCAAAGCAATGAGGGCAGGTGGATCTAGGGGGTGGTAAAGATGAGAACTTGCTACTAATTCTTCAGACGCATGCAGAAATATGTTGAGGATCAATGTCAAACTCATGTCCTATGAGATTAAATTAAGAATGCCACATTTAGGATTTTTCCCAGCTGAAAAGCCAATAATTAATTGAATAAACTGCACTCAACTGATTGATTTTGATTGAATTACAATTACTGGATAAATGACTTCCATTTTCTGTCTGTATACTAACTAACACAAAGGGGCCATAAAACCAGTTTGCTAACAGGAGAAACCTACAAGTCTTAGGAATGTTTGAAACAGGCCAGAATGATCTGGTTATTTCCAGTCTAATGGTTTGTGGGGTATTGAGGGTGCCACCAGTCCATGAGGCGCACGCTGTGAACGGGATCCAGCACTACCTGCACACCTTGTTCCCCCCTGAGCTTCTTTCCTCGAATGATGGGTGAATCCTGGAACTCCAGCCGGACTCGATGATGCCTCATATCTGTGCTGACATTAATGGTGAACTGAAACAAAATAAGTGAAAGACAGTTACATCAGACTGACTGAGATTTTTACCATTTTCTGCTCTAGTCACCTTTCAGAAAAAGACTGTTTGAATGACAAGTGAAACCAAATCAAATTTCGATTCAATAGTGAAATGTTTGGGGACATATGAATGTTATCATAACAACAGACCGATGTGCAGCAAATGAGCCAGAGGAAAAAGTTACAGAAGGCGAGAGGGGAAAAAAAAAAAGAAAAAAAAAAGCACAGACTGAATCAGACTGAACAGCAATGGCTCATTAGTCCCATAAAACACAGAGTAAATCTGGAATCGAGAACGTATGCAGACTACATGCTATTTTTGAACTGTTACACACAATAGACAAAGTACAAGATAAATGCGGCAATAAATGTAATAACATTTCATCCTGGAATTAAGTCTTTGAGGGTTTTGTTTAAGTATGCACATTTACAGTACTACAATAAAGCATCTGTTGCTGCATGTTATACGCATCTGTCATACTTCCCATGATAGATATGAGGGGGCACACAATTATTAGAATCGGATCTGCAGGGAGACGTGTTGACAAAGAGTTGGCCAGGCTTGAAAAATAATACTTTTCCCAAATCTTGTCTCCAAATAGAATCAACATGTCTTCTCGACTCCATTAACTGCCTCAAACCTTAAACTCCTAAACATCTTTTAAAGAGTGTATGCCGTAAACTTCACATACTTTTGCAAATCCAATATGTATTTGTTTTTCATAATTGCTCACTGTTAGTACATATAATTAGGGCTGGCCGAAACGGCATTTTAAAAAATCATTTTTAATTACAAAAAAATATATACCGGTATCTTTTTTTTTTCACCCCTACGTAAAATCATTTTGTGGATAAAGAAAATGTTCAAAATAAACTATCATTTTGATAATAGCATAAATAGTGTTACAGTAATATTGAATAAAATAATATGTTGAAGAGGTGCGACACCAGTTCCAAAGATGTCACCGCAACTTTGTTAAAACTGCTTCTGCCGCTGACTGCCATTATGTTGTATCTTGAATGCGTCAAACACAAGGGGCGGAGGACACATTCTACAGAAGCTCGGAGGTCATTATGTTGAAGATAAAAATCGATTTTCATTCATCGATAAAATCAGTTCATCATCCAGTCCGACACATAATAGATATTTTTCTCTAGATCATATGGCTGCACCTTGTTTCCTGGTGGAACAAAAATAAACGAGACACTCAGAAATCCCAGTTAAGAAGAACCAATCAAACGTTACTTCTAGATTTTCTAAGTGTTTCCAGAACACTTTATGAACTTGTCTCAGTGGTTTAGCCAACAATCTACTGGTGTGATGTGTTGAACTGAGTCTAGTGCAAAGCCAACAATAGCGAAATCACAAATATGACGTCACATCCTGAAATTCAGATCTACATGGCTGCAAATCAGGAAACGGATTCATTTACTCACCAAAGTTAAGGTCATGCCCATCACAACAGAAGTGAAAATGAAATTGAGGGTAGTGACTCGAAGCAGATAACAATCAGAGTCAGGATTTGTGTGAACATCCTTGTACTGTTTGGGCAGCTGAAGACCCCCATTACATCCATTTTTAAACTTAGTAGGCTGAAAAAAAAAGAAAAGAAATGGGATTTAAAGTCTACAAAATAAAGTCAAACTTTCATTTATTTTTTTTATAGATGGTCTAGAGAGTATACCAGTTTAACAAGCTTGAAGTTGAATTCCCACATCGACTCTGACCTACTTCCAGGCACTTTGTTGACCCAAAACAACAAACACTGAAGAAACAAGAGACACATCTCAGAACAAGTAACATATTAAATATATATCTAAAGATAAAGTACAGATGGACAACAACCTTGGAATTGAGTAGTGTTGTTGGTGTAGATTCAGGCAGGGCAGGGCTTTTGGACACTCGGGAGCTGAAGGGCTCGTACAAGTGAAAAAGGGACCGAATAACACGGGCACGGAGACACTGCATCCTTGCAATGGAATCAGGCTGAAGACGATCAGGGAGCTCTGCATCAAGATTATAGTGCCTAAGAAAAGGTGCAAAACAATGAAAATTGACAGAAATTAAATTAAAAAAAAATAGCATAAGCCTTAATTCATTTGCCTTTTCTTAATTTTTTCAAATTCAATATTAACTTGGTAAAATGGTCTACTACTACCTTTGGTAGCAACAAACTTTAAACTCCTTGCAGCAGAGTGTTGTTTTTTCTGCCTTTACAAAAGCAATTCCATATATTGGTGACACTGTCTTCTGAACTGGTTCTTCCCTTCTCGCTGCATCTTACAACATGGGGGTCTTTGTGATTAACCTGGCGCTCCACAAGCTGATAGGGAAACGTCGGGTGGATGTTTAGATTTTACAAATTGTTTGTAAACTACAAAATCGAGTTTGGGTATCTACACTCTGATCACAATACGATACACACATCACAAACTTATGTCCATGATACAATATGATTTGTGATATTTTACAAATCTATTTTTGCCAACTATTTAAACTTTTTATATAATGGCATCATTGTGGAGACAATTGAATTTTAAGAGTGCTAGGGTCTAGTTATGTTATGTACAGCATTTAATTCGATCATCCACTTGGGGGCAGTGCATTCAGTTTTATTAAGTCATCTCCTTTCATCTAAGTGATGGAGAGAGCTTGTTTTATGTTTCACCTTTTTCACATTTCAAAATTTGAGCAAAGAATAATTGTCTACTACAAAATATTAGCGATGCACTGATCCAATCACATGGTTTCAGACTTAATTAGAAGTCACCGCCCAATCAGGACTTGCAGATATATAGATATCTATAATGTGCGTGTAACTAGTACAAAAATTCATTGTCCATTTGGCTAGGAGTATTGTACATTAGAGATAATTGCGGATATGGAGCGTTATGCCCAAGACAAGATACCCATGACATCATTGCAGTCATCTTCAAATGAGTTTATACTAGTGAAAATATAATTAAGAGATATCTCTAATTCACTTTCTTACTAGTACATTTACAACTGAAGACATCTCTATATTGGTGCATAGTGGAAATATATCACTAGTCAGAATATATTTGTTCCTATCTTTAATTATATTTATAGCTAGTCGAACCATGTGTGACTAAAAATTTATATCACTGTATTTTTCAACATTATACCAGTGTCTGTGTATTTGACTTTTTTCTTCTGGCTTGCCAATGTGTTAACTTCATTCATTCATCTTTATGCCTGATTATACCCTCTCGGGGTCACAGGGGTCTGCTGGTGCCGGAGTACACAGAAGAAACCCACACAAGCAAGGGGAGAATGTGCAAATTTCTTCCAGGATGGTCATTGAAAAGCCTGTACCTGGAAACTTTCTACCCACTGTGCCACTGTGCCACCGTGCCGCCCACTCATGATTGCAATGAGATGAAATCAGAAGGCATGACCGTTGCAGGATTCATATTTATGTGGGTATGACTCTGATCAGAACAACTCTTCTAAATATTACATAAAACAAAAAGACAAGGTAAAGAAGTCTCAGAAGTGACTACAGGAACAATCACTCCAAGAAGCAATTACAATTCAGCTCCTATACAATATATCCAAGAAACATACTGTAACAACTTTGTGGCATATTGTGCCACAGTATATTGTAACACTCCTATAATTGAGTTCTAAGAAAATACCGATTTATCACCCAGCCCTATAACAGATTTCATTTACAATTTTCTCCAACGAGGCCATTTCTTTGTGGCTTCTAATGCAAGTTTCCACCCAAGCAAGAACCCCCTTGGACAATCAATCAAAGTTTGTTTAGAAAACACACACACAGTAATCAATTGACTCCCCAGGTTGCTAGACATAAAACAAAAAAAAACCTTACAGAGGTCAAAATAAATGAACAGACACACAAAAGCTAATTTGAAAAGATACATTTTAAAATTGGTTTTAAAAACATCCAATTCTGATTCTGATTTGAGGTTCTGGCAGGGAATTCAAGAAAAGGTGCAACCTCCCCAGCATATGAAGTGCACCTTAAGGGGAGTATAAAGTAATGATATCAGAAAAAAATAGCGGTACCCCTGACAGATTTAAAAAAAAAAAAAGTTAAAACTCTGAATTGGATGTGATACTCAACCAGTAACCAGTACATGCAATTGTACTGTTATCCATAAAAAGTTCAATAAGAAAAGAGAAATGACAACAAGAAAGTAATGTTTACATTTAGATCCTGACTTTTGTATCCAAAACCTACAATATTTTTTTCTAGCTACTTACCTTCTGTAGAGACGTGTCCAAAATGCAGCTGTGCATGTAGCAGTCCAAGCATTCTTGCAGATCAAAGCAAATCGGCAGACATCCTCTGGACGGATGTATCCAGCAAGCTCAAGCCAAATATCAATGGGATACTCCTCACCATCTATACACTCACTATTTTCTGGAAAGCATAAAAAGAGGAGGTGATCAGAAGTAAAGACAATCATGAAAGACTCAATAACCGACAACGAGATAAAACTAATAACATTAAGTTGTGAGTATATAACATTAATAGAAATGCAACACTATGCTCAACCGCTCCCTAAACAACACTACCCACAAACTGTCACCAACTGCAGAGCTGTTTCATGAAGGTATCTACTAGACCACATGTGTCATGAGCCCTGCAGAGTTTACTTCCAACCATGCTCAGAGAAACCCAGACCTGAAGCTTACAAACAGCCTGAAGAACCTAACGAGCTGCATCAGGTGTGTGTAGTCGAGGTTGGAGCTAAACTGTGCAGGGCTGTGGCCCTCCAGGAACTGAGTTTGACACCCCTGTACTAGACACATCTAGCAGCAGTCCATTTGTTTTGGTCTCTCTGCATATGATGAAAAGAAAAACATATAGTTTCTCAAACACTTAAACTAGTTTTGGAAACCCAATATTTAAAGAGGCGGTGAATTGATTTCTGAATTCTGAGTAATTAGGAAAGAAAAAGAGCCTATATTTTAAGGGGTATAAAAAGATAACCAAGGAACTGGGAATGCCATCCAGCAGTGGTCAACATGTGATTACAAGAAAGATAGGGATTCTGTTGAAAGAAACCAACAAATAATTTTTCTACAATTGGCAGAAACATTGGTGACGCAAAGAAAAAGCCACAAATAACTTAAATACAGGGTTCTCTGGAAAAAAAAAAAAGATTGTGTTAAACTAAGAAATGGCCAAGAAATCAAACATTTTGCCAGTGTGTCCAAACTTATAAGCACAACTGTAAATGTAATTCATCTGGTTAAATAACACTAAAATTGCAAAGGAAAAATAAAACTCAAGATAAAATCCACAACAAACTAGTGTAGTTACCTTTGCGTCTTTTATTTTTCTTTTTGTGGGACCCTTTAAGTTCATCCCATTCCTCTGAGTCTTGCTCATCACTGCTGTCACAGACAGCCTTACTCACACCAACAGCAGAAGAGAGCACTTCTTGCACAGGACCATGAGATGCTTCAAGACCACAGAGTAATTTTACTGCAAGAAAAGGTGAAGACTAGATCAGTTTCTGTAACATTTTTAATTATAAGATATGCACTTATACCACTTGATAGCATGATTGAAAGACAAATGCATAAAATATAATAAATGTACATTGTGCAAGCAATTTATTTGCTCCAGTAATAATTGTTTTAAAAGTAACAATAATTCATTCATTCATTCTCCTTCCTGCTGAATCCCTTTCATGGGGTCTGTTGGTGCCTAGTACCTCCCAGGTCGCCAGGCCATCATAGGGCAACACACACATTAACACCTCAAGGGGAATTTAGATTATTCAATTAACATAACCCCGTGTACCCAACCGCATGTTTTCGGGATTGTGGGGGAAACTGGAGTAACCGGAGAAAATACACCCAAGCATGGGGAGAACATGCAAACTCACTGGCGAGCCTCGAACCAGCAACCTTCTAAGTGGAAGGACACAGTAATATCAACTGAAAATCAAATTGGAATATCAAAAAGGCAGATAGCAGGCACAATGGTGTGTATTATTGTTTTCTTGTGCAAGTTAACGTTAAACATTTAACGTAAGACTCCTAATACATAATCTCGACGTTTACCTTCCTTTTCAATTGCATTAGCAACAGCCTTTTTAACTCTTCCCGACTTCACGATGGCGGGGTCGGCATTGGCATAATCGGCCACAGTTACTGTGTACAAATATGTTGGTTAACAACACATTATCATAGAAACGGACTTTGGCAATACACAAGCCAAATCCAAAAACACTCACCTGACTCCGAACAAACATCCTCGGCTCTAAATTTCAGCCGTTTTCTGAGCCCTTTCTTGGGCATGACGACAGCGGGGGTCTCTGGCCGTTTATCGAGGCTGTTAGCCCTGCCATCTTTCCAGCAGAGGTAACGAAGGAACGAACAAAATAAGTGTGAAATTAAAGTATGCTCCTCCAGGATCTTCAGCCATTATGGAAATGCCGCTCAAGGTCGCGTACATTCTCGCGATATCACAGAAGCCCTACGGTTCACCAGATTCTATCTCATTGGACGCTGAAATCATGTGCTTGTAGAATCATCCAATCAGGGAGTGTTTGTTATAACGTTCTGCTCGCTTCAGAGAGAAAAAACGTTTAAAATTCGAAAGCATGACGTAACCTTATGGAGCAACATAGTTTTTTTACGTAGATACAGTAACTTATAAGGGCCTTCCAATTACGTCGTAATGGCGCCATCTTGGTACGGGACAGAGAGGATCGGTTCATAGAGTGTACCCTGAAAGTATTCTTTGAAAAGACTTAAATGTGATGAAACCAAATGCTCTTGTTTCTCTGATGAACCTGAATCATGCGTTCAGTTGTTCCTGTTTTTGGTATTGCAGATGTACAGATGTCTACTGGTGTGATTAAGAAGCTTGTTAAATTTGACTAGTTATTGTAACGTTTAATAGTAAAATGCCCAATCCTTTTTTATAATAATATCTTATTATTAGATATTATATAATTTAATATTAATATTTTTATTCTAATGCTATTTATTTATATTTTATATACATTTTACTTTATGCTGTTAATCACTATTTTCTATTCTTGCATTTTTCTGTATTATAATATTACCAATATTGTTGTATCTATGTATGTGGGAGTTTGTGTCAAGTTTCTGTAAGTTTATATTAAATTAATAAAATAATTAATTGATACTGTATTATAATACTGTCTGACATTTCTAATTAAAAAGTCTTGGAAATTGGCTAAAATCTAAATAAGTTATGGTTATTTTATTCCCTAGATCTTAGCTTCCATTGACCAGTGCGGTATGAAGACATTAGATCACTAATAGGAAACACATCAAGGGCCTGTCCCTTCTTGCTCACTCCTGTCTGTCAAGCCAGACATAGTGCAATTGGATGGTTCTGTAGAGGTCAGGTACAGAAGCCCTTCCCATAAGTGTGAATGTAATATTTCACTCACTGTCAGAGTGTCCATCAAGATGATTACAAATTAAATTTAGGAATAAATATCAAAATCATTATAGGAATAAATTAAAATAAAATAAAACATGCTGAAAACAGAACCAAACTACACCCCATGGATGCTGAAAACTACATCCAAGGGCTCGCGCGGTAATGCACCAATAAAATGATATGGCAAGCCACCATCAGATCACCAAAAAAAGAAGATTTATAAGATTTAAGAGAACCTAAATTAGAGACACTTTACTGGATGAACAGTTGCTTGGTTTCTCTCCAGTGTGACTCGTGAGATTTAAGAGGAGCTGCCTGAGAGACATTTGTTTGGTTATAAGTAAGGCACACTCTTCTCCCAGAGTGAACATTTGTACAGTTTCTCTCCAATGTGAATCGTTGCATGAGGTTTATTATGTGATAAGTGAAAGAAACTCTTCTCACAGTGTGAACATTTGTATGGTTTCTCTCCAGGTGCGAATCCTCTTATGAGATTTAGGATTCGATAAACGAGAGAAACTCTTCTCACAGTGTGAAAATGTGTACAGTTTCTCTCCAGTGTGAATTCTATCATGAGATTTAAAGACTCATGTAACACATAAACATACAGCGACACATACAACAAGAACTGGTCCAGCGTTAACCGTGACGAACGAAAGGAAGGACTAGTGTCCTGATGACGTCACCGCGCTCGCCCAATGAGAGCGTGAGAACAGCGTCCGTCTTTACGCGCGTCTGGAAATAGCCGTTTATGACCCTTTTGGCTTGCCACAGAGGAGCTCCGATTTTACTCTGTTTGGCGGAGCTTCATACAGTGTATACCGGGAATGTATGATTTCTACCGACGCCTAGGGAGAGATTTAAACTGAAATCTCAGTCAAAATGTGATAGAACCCCCTTTTTAAAACATGCTTTGGTGTTTTTAGTTGTAGCGGAATAGCGGTGCTGCAAGCAGGAATAAGCGCGGAGGGAGGAGCGCTTCGTTCGGCTCGCCGTGCACAGAGATGTTGATGAGGAGGAAGATGATGGTGGTGGCAGAGGGATCCGGAGGATGCCATAGACACGAATTTTACCGTGTCCTGAAAGGTTAATGGCAACTGGTGGATGATATAGCGCAAGGCTGCTTGCTGAATCTGCTGAATACGGAATATGTTTTCAGCTGGCATGGGCGTGAGTACCAAGTGCAACTAGGTAGAAATGTACGAGCGGAAAAGGCCGATGGATAAGGAGCTGCGAGGTCAATGTGTGTAAGGGATGCAGTTAGTCAAATTAAAAACCATGGACAAGTACGATGACCATTTGAATGGCATTGGATATTAATTGTACATCTCAGATTCGAAATTTCAAAATAGTAAAAAAAAAATCAAAGCTTTTCCAATTTGACTTCATAGAACAGCGAGCAATATGATGTGTGAAGTGATGCCCACCATAAATGAGGGGGACTCGGTGAGTTCCCAGAGAAGCTCCCAGAACGGTACGGATGCCGAGTCTAATTTTGAGCAGCTGATGGTGAATATGCTTGATGAACGAGATAAGCTACTGGAGTCTTTACGGGAGACACAAGAGACCCTCATCCAGTCCCAGACCAAACTACAGGATGTGCTTCACGAGAGGGATGTGCTTCAGAGACAGCTCAACTCCGCCTTACCACAGGTAGCACAACTATAGCTCACATTTCAATGCTGTTTTATCAATTTTACTGTTTGTACTGTCGATTTGTGCCAATATTTTCAGATTCATTATGACAGATTAGGACAATATTGAAGCTTTCTTTTGAGCTACAATGTTCACAGTAAACTCAAAACGTCCTTTGTGGAAGCATTTACATCAAAACATTTAAGTTCTACATTTTCCACGTTATAAATTGTACATTTTAAGTTAATAATAGTCAAAAATATAATTAGTTTAAAGATATATTTTGTGCATTATGACTTTATGGACTAGGTGCACAAAATGGTGCTCATGACTGGGTGTACACATTAGAGTTTCCGGTCAATGGTTTTCAGTTGGCAAAAGGTGACCCAGACATTCATCTTCAGAGTGATCATGAGTGGGATGATAGGTAAAAAAGGCGATAAAC
Organism: Danionella cerebrum; assembly: GCA_007224835.1. Taxonomy (NCBI): domain Eukaryota; kingdom Metazoa; phylum Chordata; class Actinopteri; order Cypriniformes; family Danionidae; genus Danionella; species Danionella cerebrum. Next base: position 70,890 of record SRMA01024362.1, read on the forward strand.
CATTACATTGTTGTGTGTCCATGTGCACTAATTCCTTTCTATTTAATGTGCAGATTAACTTCTATTTGTTCTTTCTTGAAAGTAGACAACGGAAAACCCAATTATTCATGTGATTCAGAACAATGCAACAATAGAATTATTACACTGAAAGGATTGTAATAACTTGCATTATTTATGTGGCTTCTTTGTGTTGTTATTTATTTTGCATTATGAAGCATCATGTTGTAAATAACTACATTACGAATTAAAAGATTTCCTTACCGATTCCAGGTGATGTTAATAACTGTTTAAATAAGTTTATAACCTGTAGCTCAGGTTAGTGCATGTTTCTTCACATTGTCCTTAGAGTATCTTTAAAAGCTGCAACAAAACCACACAATGTGACATAAATTTTGAATTTTATATAGTTTTTTATTTTCCATATTCAGAAATTGTAAGGTTTCTCGTTCTTTCTCGTTGACCAGTAACATCTAATTCCGATGCTCACTCAGCCTGAATAATCGGTTTAAAACTGATTATTACTATAAGCTGTAAAATGTGTTCAGTAGTCACCTGGTGCATTGCTGCTGCTACGTAAACTTATCTTCACAGTTGCTCATATAAAATGATATAGACATCTTTTTCTTGCTTGCTCCTAGGGTCTTGGCCTTGTGCTCATTGCTGATTATAGTTTTTTGTTAAATCTTCAAAATCTCGAGGTTGGAGGAATTTGTGGTACCTCATATGAGGTTCCATACTTTAATTTACTTAAAACATACAGGATTTCTGCTCAAATGGTTCATCACCACAATAGTAATTGATTTCAACAAACGTTTTCAGGTTTAAACCATATCCGGTTAAATCAGCTTTGCAATAAAAGTTAATAATTTATGTAAATGTCTTCTCAGTCGTCAGAACATTAGGTTCTAGGAACCTGCTGTCTTTGGTAAAAATATCACGATGAGCTGTTTCAAGATGAGCTAAGAGTGATCTATTATTCATAATAGATGTATTCTGTCTGTTTTTTGGGATCCAAAGAATCTCACTTATTTGGACGAGTTACCGTCCAGAAATTACAGCTGGTGATATTTCTCATTGAACAATCCACTCAAAATCCAGAAGTACCCATATTGCACACATTGCAATATTATAGCCATGATATATTATATCTTTATATTAATCAAGTAAACAATCAATCAATCAACCAACCAACCAACCAAACCAAGCAGCCAACCAATATTTTTACACTAATATTCCCTTTCGAGGTCACAGGGGTCTGCTAATGCACTTTGGGCGAGAGGCAGGGGCAGGTCACCAGTCCATCGCAGGGCAACACACACATTCACTCGTAAAGTGTATACAATTAACCTAACCTTTGATTTCTTCTGCCTATGTAGACTCATCCAGACCCATAAACCTACCATCCATAATTGATAGAAATGCTGCTTACTTCTCACCATACATTATGCAGCTGATGCAAACTAAAAAGAGGTATAGGTGAATCACCAAGAGCTCCACAACTCTTTGAGGTGTTTTTGCTACAAACTAGTTTTGAAAGGGAGTGACTGACGCCAACAGAGACTGCAAGGGACTAGCTTTTGTAGCTGATGCCTCATCGTTATCTCAAATTAGACTTCCTCTCTTGGTGCTTGCATGTCTATGATCGTTCAAAGCTAAATGCCTGCTTTCATCTGATGCTTGGGACAGGGAATGTGAGTCTGTGGCTAAGAGGCCAATTAATCTAGATTAAAGCAAGCGCTTACATTTAAAACTCCTGATATTAAATTCCTGCTTGCACATTCGTATTCTACTGTGGGCTTTTTTAACCGGCCCATGGAATTGTGTATATTTGGATTAAACTTGACTAAAACAACTTTCTTTGGTTTTTGTTCAGTAATGACTGTTATTTTTAGCTTAATATGCTAATCTACTCCTTTTTTGCCAATTATTAAATTACCGTATTACTAAACCCAGCCCCCTTGGTAACTGTTGCCAATTTGTACAATTTGACAAGACTTATTTGGCTTTAAAAAGCAAGTTTTGGAAAATGCAATGTCCCAACTCCTGCATAAATAACCACGATGTTGTGTGCTTTTCGATATCTTTATTCATTAAGTTTACACTTTAATTCCAGATTTAATTTCAAGTTTTACTTTTTTGTTGCAGATGTGATAAACCACTTCAGCTGTTTAAAAATATAAAGAAATTAATATCTTTGACTGTGTGTATATACACCTCTGATGTAGCTGGAAACAATTTATTCATTCATTTTCCAACCCGCTTATTCTCTTTTTGGGATCTCCAGCACACATTGGGCGAGAGGCGGGGTACAACCTGGACAGGTCACCAGACCATCGCAGGGCAACATTCACTCACACATTCACACCTAAGGGGAATTTAGAGTACCCGGAGGAAACCCACGCGAGCAACTGGAGGAAACCGGCAACTGTCTAACTGAAAGGCCAAAGTGCTACCCACTGTGCCACCATGGAAACAATTTATAAAAAAAAAAAAAAAAAAAAAAAAAAATATATATATATATATATATAATATTTACAGTTGTTTGTGCATTTGTTCTCTCTCCACTGTGCATTTTTTTCTCAAAACATGATAAATCCAAGGCATCATTATAAATATGTTTTTTTATTAATTTGAAACTGTTCAAAATACAATGACAAACAACATTGATGTTAAATCAAGAGACTGGTTCCAGAATAGATCGGTTAAAAAGTGTCAGAATCCACACACAGATATAGGACTCACTGCATCAAACTGTGGAGTTATCTGCTGCCTGCTCAAGTGAGGAACGTCTTTGCTAGACTTTTTTGACTGCAGTGATCAGCTGGAAAATGCCCTGATTCTTTTCTGTCTTCATGGAATTTTTATAAAATGATTCAAAACTTTTGCTGCAGATTCTTCCACCTCCTCAGAACCTCATCATCTTTGTAATCCCACGAATATGATTTTTTTCATGGTTTTCGTTTTTTGCCTCTGGCAGAAACCTAACTCTTGCGAACTTGTTTACAGGATGTACAGTGGTTAAAGTGTTTTGTGAAAAAACTAGACTGGCATTAATTGGGGTTTGGAAAGAAGCGGACAAACCAGGACTGCATTACTGACGTTTTTTGGAAAATTTATTATGGGGTTTCAAAAGTGAAAACAATGCGCTTGAGATTTGGCACTAGCTCATTTTTTTAATGGTGTTTATCACATTTTGGAACAAAACTCCTTAAAATGCCCTCTGTATGTAGACCTGTGATGGCCCTCGTATAAGCCACTGTGTGACCGCTTCTCTAGAACATTTTTACTTTTGTTGCTGAAACCATTTTTGTTGTCAAAAAAAAAGAACTTGTCCAGCTCTGAGGTGTGGTGGTTGGTGCGGTGGCCTGTTGCCATAATGTCCTGTTATACTAAAATAATAATAAGCTATATATACATTTGTTGCTTACTCTTGTAGTACTGTATGAAAACCATGATCACAATACTGACGTTTTACCATATCTGTATATCCCTGTTATGTTTTCAAGTGTAACTCTTCACTTTTAAACGATTTGTCATGTCTTGAAAATTTAACGTGACTGCTTAATCGATTAGGATTTTTACGACTATAAAACTGATAATGGTCAACTTCTGAGTAATAAATAGTGTACACACTACATTCTGCAGTCTGCGGAGTCATCTTAAAGACAACTGCTGAAATATGTCTTGTTGGCTCATGGGGTTTGCAGTGCAGAGCTAGCATCCTCCCTCCAACTCAAGGATGTTGGCTTCTCAGCAGTGTTGTCAATCAAGTTTGTTTGCCCATTCAGGAGGTCAGAGTGAGAATGAGGGCTGTTTTACTGGCTGGATGCCTGCTTAGGGTGAGCTTTGTCCCCTGTTTTTCTGTGTGATGTTCAGAAGATTTGGCATGTGGAGATGGTTCTTGAGTTGAGCAGTTAAAGCCTGACTCATCTTGTTCTTTCATGTGGAATGGAGGTCAAGTGAGCAATTGTTTTATCTCATCCACTGTTTGACTGTTCAAAGAAAAAATATTAAAAAGAAAACAAAATACCAAAGTATTACTGGGTGATTGCTCTAGCTCAGTATGTGATTTTGTGGTGGAATTAGAACTTTTGAAAATCTACAACAATTAAACAATGCTATGATCAGTTTCTTCCAAAAGAAAAAGTTTATTGAAGTGTTTAAAAAATGTTCAAGCATTTTAAGTTCCCAGACCTGAAGCAGGCCTCTTATCAAGGCTTTAAGCACCTGTAATCAGCCCTATGTCTCATTCATTTTCCTCTCAAGTAGTTAGATAGAGAACAAAAGACCTATTTAAGAACTAATTTAAGAGATATTTGTTGCTGTGGAAACATGCAAATAGGTCATAATAATCCTAAATATTCCCTAAACTCCACTAATGTAAGAAGACACATTCCTAAGTAATTTTTCTCGTTCATTCATTCATTTTCCAATCCGCTTTTTGCCTTTCGGGGTCACGGGGTCTGCCGGTGCATATCTCCATTGCACATTGGGCGAGAGGCGGGGTACACCCTGGACAGGTTGCCAGTCCATCACATCACTACTAAGGGTTAATCTACATGGACATCATAATATTTTATTTTATTTTTTTTAGCAATTATTGGCTTGTTACACCAGTCGTTAGTGGGTTTCAACCCTCTATTGTCATTTGTCAATTGGGAATGACAATAGCCATGTTTCCATCCAAAGGTATGAATTAAATTTGTGCTCAAAATTGTAATATTGCATAAAACATTTGCAAAAAAATACAGTTTCCATCCAATGAGTCCAAAAGAACAAAATCGTCACTTCCTGATAAACCTGGCAACTTCCTGGCAACTATCAACAGAAAAATGGCATTTGCTGCATTAGGAGAAAGCATTTGTTTATGTATAATAACTAACTTGCATCGTAGAACACGTCGATGAAACACATTAAACGCAGTCATGCCATCTTGCTTTAGGAGGCGGGAGACTGCTCTTTGGAAATGCAGCTGGTCAAGACAGTTTTGGGAGGTGATAATCCCAAACCACTTTGATGACAGATTTTGGCCGAGGAGTATTAGAATGACCAAAACAACATTTCAGATGTTGTGCAATTCCGACAGAAAAAACGTGCTGTACAATCCTGCTACATGCTGATGCGCATGCTGGGATTTGTTTTGGTCGTAGTTCATGCACATTTTTTTCTTATTGAATAAAAAGTTTATACTAATCAGTTGTGTTTAATTACTGCACATTTGCAAAGTACAGGCACAGATTGCCGTTTCCATCCAGGTTTTTTTATGCAATATTCCAATGTGCGTATTAAAAAATAAGTGAATCAAAAAACAGCTAATGAGGATTGCCAACCAATGAACTACATGAATGAATGAGCCATATCACATGACAGTTAAACTTTTCAAATATTTTTGTCACTTAGTGTTCTTATATTGGTTAAAACCAATTATCATAAGCACTATACAACTAATTTATGCTCATTTACTACAGTTGATACCGTTGACATGCAGCTAGTCCATCCTCTAAAGCAGAGAGACTGTTGAACACGATAGGGATGTATTCTTATAAGTTTGCGAAATAGAACATGGCTTCTCGCAGTTGCCAATCAGATGGACATGCACTCAGGGGAATAAAGCCTGATCTGACAATGCAAATTCATGTTTTTCGACTGAAATGTACTATTTATGAATTTATTCTATCACAGACTTCACGTGTTTAAGGTTGTTTTACTGTAAAAGTAAACCCACCAGAATAGCTCCTTTACTGTAAACCACTGAATTAACATTTACTCTGCTTAACTTAGCACAACTTCTAAGCTCCTGTCATTGAGCGACTCAGCACTCTGTAGCACTCAGTGATAGATGAACCTGATCAATAGATGCTATTTTCTCGTCACTGCCTCATTGGAGGATTCATCAGTTTTGCAGTGTCTCTGAAAATTTACACTCTATCTCAAGAGAACAGTGTGACCCAGCAGACAGTTTCATGGCACAATTCTAGGACTGTGGGAGGGTAGCTTAGATTGTAGTTTCCATTTTGATTGTTATTCTATTTCTCAATATCACACAGCAGATCTGGTTGTATTATCATGAGCAGTCCTCACACTATTACTGACTGGCTCTATGCCAGTACAGGTGTGATAGCAGCCTCATTGGCTTTAGTCAGCTGCCATGACACCTCCGTTCTGCTGGATTTTCCCACAGCAGCTGCGGAAAGAATGTTGCCATAACCTCTCACATTTTGCCTGTACCTTGTTTTTTGACAAAGCTGTGCACTTTGAATTTAATGGAAAATCATTTCACTGAAAGTCTGCTTATTTAAAACCCCCATGCCTCAAGAGGTATTAAACATTGGGCAACAAAGCAGAGGCTTACTCATGATTGACATAATGCCAAATGGGTGCTCTAAGCAGAATTGTATCTTTGTGCCCCCCTTCTCTCCTCTACTACTCCAAATAATATAGAAAATACAAAATACAGCTCATAAGCTGCAACAAAAGAGGAGATTGGACGTATCTTTAAAAAAGATTTATTAAAGTAATCAAATTTAATCAGGTGAGGCGTCATTAAATAAGGTAAATAGAGTAAACACTTCAGCGTTGGTGTGTACATCGAACATAGTCACACCAAAGGAGCCACATTTCTGTGGTCTGTTCATGTCAATGCCAAACACCATGGGAGTGGGATGCACAATTCCAGCCAGAGAGAGACACACACTTGGATCTGGTGACCCCTTGACATTGTGACCCAGATGACTGTGAGGCACATCTTCCGGTACATAGAGATGCCACATGCACACACTCATGCAGGACCAATGACTGACCATGCAACAGACGGACCCTCTGATGCCTAAGACACAGCCAATGGCCTGGGACGTCCCGTAGGGGTTACTACAGTTCACTTTTTTTGACATGGGCTCATTCTCCATGTACAAATTGGAAATTAACCAGTCTCCAGGTCAGTATACATATTAACATTTACAGCTGGTTGATACTTTTATATAAAAAATGACATATTCCCTGGGGTTTGAACTAGGGATGTCCTGATCAGATTTTTTTGCTTTCGTACCAGAGTCTGAGTCATTTGATTTTGAGTATCTGCCAATACAGAGTTCCGATCTAATACTTTCAGTGCTAGGAGGACTGAAAACTGTCACTAAGCTGGTAACAGATTATAGACAAATATGTCCATCCTGATCGGGTTGGGATCTGTCGGGCCAGAGTTCCAGATTTCCCTAGTTTGAACCCACAACTTTAGCTTATATACACCTCAAGAATGCACAAAGACAAAGCAATTAGGGTGCAGAAAAATGGCTGGACTGAAATCAGTGTCTGTTATGGGAACTCTTTGAGAATATTGAAATCTGGAAGAAATCTGCAGTAATATAGAAAATGAACCTTTGTCAGATTGTTCCTTTAGTGCAGATGCTTTTCTTTTGTTGGAACTTTTGCAAAACTTTTACTCATCTTGACCTTTTTCTTTGTCATTTCTTGGCACTGTACTGCTGATGTTTTTAGGTGTCCATCAACTGTCATTTGCATACAAGAGTGCTGTTTCAAAATGAATGGTATTAATGCTGAACAATTTGTTCACCATTAAAGGGTTTATTATACACTTATATAGCAATATATGTTCTGTTTTTTTTTCAATGTGTTTCCTTGGTCACAATGATGACCCTTGTGTCCTTAACTAGAATTGCACAGAATATAAATGACCCTACATATAGTTTTATTATTTATTATTTCCTAACTGATTGTTCCTCAGATTTTATGTGAAAGTTTAATTGAATACTTTGTTTTGCCTGTGAAGTGCATCTCAAATATCAAGTCACAAGTACCAATTTACAAGTGAATGTGCATGCAAATATTTACTGTTCAATATATAGAAATTACTGTAAATCTTCAGTCTCCTTATTTTTTGTAATTCAGTTAGCAGTACAATTCTAGATTGTGTTCTTTGCAATGTAATTAAATTAAAATTGAACAGCCTGAAGCATGTTGCTGGCATATGTCAGAAGTCATTTGTGCACTCGAGCTTATAGCGCACAGCTGAATAAAGAAGTGGAGGAAAAGTACAATAGTCTCACATGATTCCTGGTAACACTTTCCATTAAGCTTTCACTCGCATACTTTACAAATACAATAGTTTGATGAAATAAATAAGCTAAATGTTTTTATTAATAACAATTTTGTAGCATTGTAACTATTCATCTTTTTTAATCTAAAATGAATATCAAAATAAATGGATCTCAGATAGCAGTCAAAACCCAGAGTTCATGCAGTTCATGACCCATTTAACATTAGCTTCCAGGGAAGAGCCGTTGATCTAATAGAGAGGAAATTTATTTTCAATTTCGAGAAGATCCTAAGAGCTGAGGGCATCATTTGGGTGTGAATGTTCTTTTTTTATACAGGCAGAAACTCAAACTGAGATCATTTTTGTCTGTATATGTTGCATTTGTTCAGATTTTGATTACGAATTGAAAATTGAAAGTCAAATAATGAAGCCTTAAGTCCCTTAACAAAATAAAATGATGAAAAAAGATATTGCTTTTAAAAATAATTTACTAGCAAATCTACATAAAGTCGCAAGTACTTTCGACTTTTAATTTCTTGTTATTTTATTGTTTGTAAGTTCACCTTCTCATATTCCATTTGCTGACAGGTATCCTGTCAAGATCTTTCTACCAAATAATGGGCTGGTCAGTGTGGAGAGAAAGTACAAGTTACAAAGTAATCTGCTAGACCGTTATGGTTTCCAGGGAACCAAGACGATTACCATAATTCATTAATGCCATTTTCTATAGCCAGTTCTAAATGGAATTCTAATAAATGTCCTCTGTATAAAATTGCGAGACATATAAACAACTGCAAAACACACCATGGTGGACAAAACACAACAACTTATCTTTAGGGTGCATTATGCATTGATTTTCAATTTCCAATCAAAAAATTAATTGTACATGGACCTGTTTTGATGGCATTTGGCTAGTGTTTGTCATATCTTCATATCCTCATAGCCATTGGACATGCAGGGCTGGGTGTGTTTTCCTCCAGGCGTGATATAAGTGTAATGGTTCTCAGAAGCTGTGGCAGGGGATTATGAAGAGAGCTTTGGCGACTTGACAAATAGTGAGAGAGCATAGCAATGTGACAGGAAGAGGGCTGAGGAGCAGCCCGAGAGTTTTTGAGGATCTTAAGGGATTAGTCTAAGGGAAGCTTCTGTGTGTGGAGGAAAGGGAGAAGGTGAAAATGACAGAATTTGGTAAAAATTATTTGACCACTTTTTGTCTGCTTGTATAAAAAGTATACCATATAGAGAGTGAAAGAAGTGTTTGACCCCCTAGTTATTATATTGCCCACAAACAGAATAATTATCAGTTCATTTATCAGAAGCTCCATCCTACGTGGTGCAGTACGGGATTCCCCATATCTGAAGCATGTTTTCAAACTGTTGTGTGTGCCACAAAAAAGTTGTGCATGCCGGACAAATTCTTTGGAGACTTACGTCCTCTCCAATCCACTTTGGGTTTAAACTTATAGGCAACACTGGGCTCGCACTGCTCATACCTCCCAGCGCGCCATGTAGCAGTAAGCACACTGAACAGCTTTTTAGCTAAGTTTCCAACTTTTTTTCATTGAAAAAAAAAAGCCTTAATGCATGTTTTTGAGCATTGCTTTCAAAGTAGTAAATGTGTCATAAAAGTAAAAGTGTACTGTCATTATTAATACTCGGAGTGGTACATACTGGTACTCAGTATCAGTGCATCCATAGTTAAGGCAGTTATTCTCTTACTGGTGCTATTCCACCACCTTTGTTGGTCTTTACCACACCCATGGCTGCTGTGTTGTGAAATCCCTGCTGAGTTGCCTCCTGTGTGCATTCACCTAAAGATAAGACTCTTGAACACTAATGAAATATTACTGAGTGCTTTTACACAGCATGACGCTATGTCTTAGCCTCTGTAGATTTGCCAAACCATCTGCCACCAAGGCACTCAGCTCGATTAGTGCACTGTGATGCCAATTTGTCCTTTCTTCCCAATAGAGTAGCTGAATATTTGCAGAAACATGGACACTGTCAAACTTCAATTGCCACGTTTACATTATTGAGCCATCCAGTGCATGCTGGGGCATGTGGTGCCTCAGCAGTCACTTTCAGCACTTCATCGAAGGCCAAAAGAAATCAATCAGATTTACAAACTTATGAACCAAACAGAGTAGTTATCAAAGTCTCATCCCTTGTTCGACACACATTTCAAAGAAATAAAGACCAATACTCACCGACCCGAATTTTCGTGCAACAACATGCTTCGATCGAAAACCATGGGACATCATACATCTGACAGAACGAGAAAGAGTTTTTCACAATGGGAATGAACAATGAAAGCTGGCTCTTTTGGTGACGTGAGTAGGATGTAAAAGAACTGCTTGGTGGCGCTCATCCCACATTTTCATGGCGATTTTGTACAGGAAACAGGAAGGAATAAATCCTCTTTTTCTCCACATTTTTGTCGAACATTTCCCTGTGATCAGCCATCAACAGCATAAACATCCATAATTTTTTTTCTATTTGTTCTTTTTTCCATTTGATTTCTTCTCTGTTGTTGTCCTCTTCTTTCCTGTTTCCCTGTGTGGTGCAGGTTGCATCGGTTGTACCATAAATGCCATCTTCAGGCAGGGAGAGTCATTGCATCAATATTTCCTTGACGCAGACAAAGAGAAGGATTTGTGTGTAGAAGTCTTTATTCTTCTCATAAAGTCTAAGCATACTGTTGAAGTATACCACAATGAAGTATACTCATAAAAGCTATCTCCATTGGTTGCCAATTTTAAGTTTTTATAGGTATTGTTAAATTTGTTGATGTATTTTTTTGTTGTTTTCATTCTTCCTGAAATGTTGATTGCAAGTGTCTGGTGTTTGTGTTGTTTGTTGAGATTTTGTAAGACCTACAAAGTAGTTTGATTCACACCATTTGATTTGCAACCTCTAACCTCTTTTTGTTTAGAATTTCACCTCAACAGTTATCCAAATGCAAACTGTGCTTAATAGCAGCACTAAAAATGTCATTTTAGACTTGGCTTAAGGCCATCACTGTCAGAAGAAAGTGCTCTGCTATGGCAAATTATGTTATTGTTCTTTAGCAAGTGTTGCAACCTCACCACCACACCCTAGCTTGAGTCCAGGAGCTGTGTACCACACTTGATTGTTTTTCTCCACAGGCGTTTTATTTATATAGTTTTAATTATAGAAGTTTTTCGATGGATTTCGCACCAGTGAACCACAATAAGCATGTTCATCAACTTCGGAGAAGCCTGACTGAATTTGTGTCTCAAGGCAGCACTGACTGTCCTCTTTTTTGGAAATCAAAATATGTGTGTAGAGGCCTTAAGTCTAGTAAATTCACATCATATAGCACAAGTGGTTGAACATTTTAATACTGACATACTGAGAGACAGCAAAACCATTGCACATAATGCACAGTGAACCAAGGTGAAGTCAGGTAGGTGGCTGCCTCAGCCCAAGCCTCTACTCAGTTAATGAAGAGTAAATGTAAAATTCGGAGATTTTGGAAAAAAAAAAATTGGCAACAGAACTTTCTTAAATGAAAGGTTTTTTGGGAGAAATATGGAGAAAGGAAAGAAAAGACAGGGCAGATTCAGAAGATTTTAACATGTGGGACTGCTTCAGGCATATGATCTGACTTTTTTTGATTTTGCAACACTTTCAATAATTGTGTTTTTCTGTTGGAAGAAATTGATGAAAGCTACAACATAGCTTCAGTATTCATTTTCAGAGGTTTAAATTCCACCCCATAATGTGTATTCAGCTTTCAACATTATATCCAGCTTTCTGCCACTTATGCCAAGGGCTCAGATGTCATTGTAATGGCATTTTGTTAGGAAAAAGCTCTGATCTTTCTGCAGTGATCACATTCCATCAATAAAAAGCTGAATGTGCCTTTCTAGCTTTCGGTAACCCTGTGTTCTTTAAAATGTTTAGTGGTAGCATTCACTCATCATAATGCTGGTGATGTGTTGGGTACTTAAAGATACGATTTATAATTTAGCTTCAGAGATTATGTGTAATGGATGGATGGAAATTCACCTAAATTTCATTTCATTGTACTTCATTGTGAGCAGTCAACAAATTTGACCTTTGAAAACTATTAGAGAACATTTTCACTTTTGAATAGCAAAGAATTCTATTATACATTTGCCAAAATCTAGAAGTTAGAAAAGATTTTTTTTCTGAAATGCAAGGCCATGTCAAAGTGACATTTTTTTGTAGAAAAAAAGACCATTCAGAGTTTATCACGATTCCATTTTATGTCGGTTACCTGGTTGAATCACTTTATATCTTTTTTTTTTTACCAAATTCATTGTTGTCTGTATAACAGGCAAACATTCCATTTAAGCAGAAGGTCAAATACTGTTAATAGAGACTAAACACATGCCTTTTAGAAAATAAGGCCAATAATTTCTTATTGCCTTTCTATATTATGCATGTTTGGCTGAATACTGGCTCTGCTAATCCTTAGAGATCCTTCCATATACAACAGTCAACATATTGGATCTCTTATTCAGAACCATCCATTCTTTGCAAAAAAAAAATCAATTTTATTCATTGGTTTTGGACTTATTTAAAATGTCTTCCAGTTCAAGTAAAAATGATTCTGTTTAGAAGTTTATTGAGCTTTGAGGAAGAAACGAGGTACTTGAAAATGGTCTCAAAGCTGTTTCAACATCTCAATTTTCAGGGATTTTAATTATTTCACTGCAAATTTGGTTGTTGTGGTTGAGGATTTGTTGTTTAGGATTTCAGTGTTTCACAGTGTCGTGTGTTACCATTTGTTTTCTTGATAACATCCTAACAATACCGTATGTATGTTTGTGGCTTGTTGGGAAAAGAAAAAAAATTATTTCGCATTCATTTAAATATTCATAAAAAAAACGCTATATGATTATTTGGCCAATTATGGACAGCCCTAGTTTGCAGTCTTGTCACTGACATTATTTAACATAAGGTTGGTCTTGGTCATGGTGAGGATTAATCTGTATTGTGTGCTTCTGATTGACTGTTGTCTTATACACTTATATACATAATAAGAGAGGCTCTTGTCTCTCACTGTTCAAACTAAGTCTACCAATACATTATCGAATGGATTTTTCTTTGTCCTTTGTTAATTCAAATACTTACTTTTACGTTTATGCATTTAGCAGATGTTTTTGTCCAAAGTGACTTACAGATTGAGTAAAAACTTAAAAAATAAAAATCACACTCAGAAATGTACTGAGCTCATTATAATTTATCATGTGATCGACTAACTTTAGGTTCTGAAGCATTTGAAGGTGTCTGACTGAACAGGAATGAACTCCATTGAGAAGAGCATTGAAGTAATTTTGTCTAAATTTGTACTAGGAGTACATTTAGTTGAATGCTCTGTTAGGAGGTGTCTGGTCTTTCTGATGTTATACAGAGCTACAAATCTACAAAATGTTGTAATGATGTGCTATATTTGTGGATTTATTTCCTGCTTTTTTACATACTTCTCACATCATCAAAAGAGCCAGCTTTCATTGGTCATTCTCATTGTGAAAAAGCAAATCCACTATGGCAGGGCAAAACTCTTTTTCATTGACACAACTTGTTTATATGTGTGATGTCTTGTTGGCGCCCATGGTTTTCAATCGAGGTGTGTTAGCTCACAAAACCTGTAATTTCAGATTGGTGTGTGGAGGCCGTAAGTTGCTCATCAAAGGTCAATCTAAGTTCCAAGCGGAGGTAGAGGGGGGGATTGTTGAGAACTCCAGTTATATGCTTAAATCAGTTGGGGAATAACAGTAAGTTCATTTTTGCCATTTTGAGTTTTAGGTGAATGGTAGGTGATTGGTAACATTTTCTAAAGTTACTATTCATTAATTTTGTAACTCGCTTATTCCCTTCCGGGGTCACGGGGGTATACCGGTCATTGGGCAAGAGGCGGGGGCACACCCTGGACAGATCTCCAGTCCATTGCAGGGCTAAAGTTACTAATATGTTGTAAATGTTTTTGCGTCATTGCACAACATTGATTAAAAACTCAAATCCTTGGGAAGCTTTTGTGTTTCATTAGATCATATATGAAGCTTGCGTTAAAGTACTGTGTGAATATAATGTATAGTGAAAGTACTTCAGCGTTTGACAGGACTGTGATTCATTGTTGAGTGCAGTCATTGAGGCAGTCAATTGGGAGTCCAGTTACAGTATTATCATCAGCTTTCACACCCGCCCCCATAGCTAAGCCAAACATGCAAGTGATAGTCTCATTTCATTGAGTAGCCACTGAACGCATCCCCATTTGTCACTGGTTGCTGAAAAGATGACATCGAAGATTTCATGCACAAGACGAACCATTTGAAGTCACTTTAGGTCCCTTTAGACGGTCTAGCGTGACTTAGACTGGCAGCTATTTAAAACCTGATCAGTGGAGAGTGGGTCAAGGGCAGGAGGTGGGGAAAGATGCGTCAGTGGCCCTACATTTAGTACTGTGGACATACATCATTATAAGTTTAGAAAGGGGGCTTATATGGGTGAAAGGAGGATATGCATGATGGAATTATCCCTGAAAAGAAACTGTTTTAACAGGGCAGTGTTATTTATTGGTATTTTGTTAGTCTTGTAAAGTTTTCTTCTGTCTCTCACTCTTTGTGTGCCCCTAAATCTTTCTTACTGACAACCCCATCTATCTGGTGACTTGAGTATTTGTTAAGGAGCAACCTCTAAGTCTCCAGTCTGAAGTTAATAGAGACTTTAAGCAGCAATGGCTATTTGAATGGATACGGCTCTCTGAAATCAGATATTCAATTAAACTCATAATTTATAAAAAATTATTAACACTAAATTGATTTATTAAATGCAATAAATTTGCTCATCTGAATAATCAATAAAAAATCTACTAAACCACTGCTACAGATTGTTATTAAACTGTTCTATGTGTGTCAGACGTCAGACGGCCGTAGCCGTCCAGTCAACAGTAGTTTCTTAAAGTCCCTGTTACTAAAGTAAGTGAAAGTGCAATTCATTACCTGGCCACTTGAAACTGATATCATATGCCCTTTCATTCTTTTCAATAAGTCTTGTGAAGTGATTGCAGTTTCAATTTGTGCTTAGAAAGTCATTTTGGAAGACATTTTTGGATCAAATTATTATATTTATCTTCCAAACACTAAATGTAAGTGGCTATTTATCTGTTTTTCAGTCTTTGAATGTGGTATGCATGTTGCCTTCTGGTGTCATGCTTATATAGCCTCTGCTATATATTATTCTTGCAATATCAGTTAGTCACAGGGATCCCAAACATTCTTGTTGGCACTTGCTGGTTTGCTTTATACACAACAAGTATAATTTAACAATCTGTCACTATGACAGGCTTTAGTTTGTGTGTATCTATGAGCTGCTATTATGTCCCGCAAGTCTGTTGGTTTACAAAACTGGTTCACTGTGGCATCCTCTCATGCGAGATACAAAAGTATAGACATTCTAGCAAAATAAAAACATTTGAATTCAACAAAATACCATTTAGATTAGCTGTATGTGTTATAGTTTAGCTCCTGCATGTAATTCAAGTGTTTCAAAGCATGACCAAATCCATGTTTAATGCATGTTTACCATTTGTATATCCTTGAAAACAACCCCCGAGACATCAATACATGCATGCTGCCAAAGTAGGTGCCACTTTAGACTCAAAAATCAATGGAGAGGAAAATATTTCAAGGAGGTTCAAATAAATTTCAGCCGTGTCTTGCTAAATAGGTCATCCACTGAACCAGACAACTCAATTTCAGCATGCCCAAAAGACACAGAGCAATGAAGAGAAATGGAGCAGCCTGCTGAAGAAACAGTCGGTTTATGTGGCATATAGTAGCACTTCTGTCAATTATTACATGATAGCATGGGACATGTGGTGTGTGTGGGCTAAGATGCTTGATGAGAGGTGTTGAATAATTTAATTTTGTAAAGTCGGCTAAAGAAATCAATTTCAGCAGGCGAGACTGTTAATGAGGCCTTAACTAGGTTAATGATTCCCATTGGGAAACAAGACATGGACAAAGACAAAAACTTGGAAAGGAGCTTATTTCAGTCTTTTTTTCTTTAGTAAAGAGACTTCAATGAATACGCGTTTACTACACGTTTATCGCCTTATAATGTATTGCACAGGCCTACGTTTCAACCTCTAGTTCACAGGAAAATAGGGTTGAGATAATGTAATTTTTTTTTGTGGAACACATTTGCTCTTGCTAGT
This sequence comes from Danionella cerebrum, assembly GCA_007224835.1. Taxonomy (NCBI): domain Eukaryota; kingdom Metazoa; phylum Chordata; class Actinopteri; order Cypriniformes; family Danionidae; genus Danionella; species Danionella cerebrum. The sequence goes on from SRMA01024362.1 coordinate 87,152, forward strand.
GCACATACACATGATGGATGCTTCTGTTCATGCCAAAGCAGTCCAATGTGCAAAGAACTGCCAACCCAATTCTTTTAAGCCAAGTCACCACCCTTTGGCAGCAATTGCACATCTTTGAAAATAGGAGATTATGTAGTAGTAAGCTCCTTAAAACCCACTGAATGACCAAAGATTGGACTTTTAAGAGCAACCTTTTTAACTATTAATAGGTATTTGATCATGCTAAATATTTGAAAAAAATTCTTTTGGTTGTTTTTGTTGGATTTTTTTTTTTTGTGATTCATCAAACTAATTCAGTCACATTCCAAAAAGTACAGTAGGTTAAGATGGTCAGTATGCATTTAAAGAAGAATGAGCTTCTTAAGTATGTCCAATTTTCCCGGGTTTTTAGTATCGTTCCACAGTCCACATACTTCCAGTCTCAGCTCTGAGTGGGCTCGATTTAGACAATCAAGACACATCACTCTGCTGACATCATAGCGAATGCGATGGAAATCTCTTCGATAATCATTCCTCATTGCATCGTCAAGCTCTCACTGGACATTGTCTTCAGCGACCAGAGAAAAGATGTTCTGCTCCTCCTAGTTTGTCCATGACCAAGCTATTTTTCTTTACACAGCAGGGAAAATAAAGAGAGAACGTGTTGTTGGCTATTATGAAGCCACGCAATTGATCCACATATTTGTATCAAACATAACAATGATTATTTCCGGTCAATCTGTGAGCTCAACAGGTGACCATTCAGCAATGAACAGGATGTATCATGCTTCTCATTCCAATAAAAAGAAAATGTCAGCTTGTCCCAGTGTTTAGAACCTCATTTATACAGGTACCAAATAAGTACTGCTAAATGGTTTTGTGATTTTGGTAAAAAGCCCCCAAAAGCATACAACTGTGGAAAAGTAACATAATAGGTAATAAGGATTTTTTAGACCTTAGAATTTTTCTTAGACCTTCTCCACGTGAACATGTTGTTTAGAACTCAAAATGTTACATGGCCAACAATGCAAGAATTTACAAGAGTCGGAAGCTTTTTTGCCAGGAACCAACATAAAAGATTAAGAACCTCAACAACTATCCCAAGAGACTTCAGACTGTTATGATGTTAAATAATGGATTAGAAAACTCTAAGACAAGTTATAACATTTAAACCCTGACAAGTTATCAAACCTAGAGTTTATTTTGATCTAAAAAGAGTGTTTGTTTGACAATAAACGGCTTTACTCAACTACTAACTATGAGTGGGAGAAAAAGTGTGCTATCATTTATATATTCTGAAAAATACAATTGTATCTTGTTTTGTCTACTTCTTGTCTTTTATCTTCATTCTTTAGGATTAATGATGTCGTTGTTATTGTTGCTCTTGTTGTTGTGAATTTGTACAGAGCGCCACCAAGCCGTGGATTTATGTCCCAGCATTAGTACTTTCACAAACAAACAAAACGTTTCCAACTTCCCTTTGCCTTGTGGTAAATATCTCACAATATTTTTTGAATTCTCATGTTACCATCTTCTGTTTGGACATAAATATTCACCAATAGTTGCATATGAATTTTGGGTGTGTGGCAACCTTAAGTGTATTCAGTGTCTCTGTCTGAATGGTCTCCATCATGGAAACTAAAAGCCCCTAGGCAGAACGTGAGCAATACTCTCAGCCATATTTACATGTAAGCTTAATGGGATGTTTATTTTGGTCTTCTCTTCACTATGCTATTTTAAACCTCCAGGCATGCTAAGAAGATCAATACAAAGCCATTCATTCTCTATTCAGCTTTATAGGTCAAGATAGACCTCAACGTCTGACTCAGGTGCTTCAAGTGAGAAAAGTACTACAGTGCTCTTAAAAAGAAGATAAATAGAAGTAATAACTTGGATTTTTGAAATGTTAACAACCAGCCTTTGCATATTTCCAGTAATCCCAACATGTGACTCTTTCTCTCTTCCGGAGCCATAAATGTCAGTGTTGTTTTGCTGTCATCTGAGATGGCGGGCTTCTGTTCTGTATTTCTCAAGCTCAACACACTCATTTAAACTACCTCTTGAGATGCTTTGCTTTTAATAGAGACACAGACATGAGCTCCTCTGCTCATGGGTGCACTGGGATCTCCGTGGGAATGCATGCTTCAAACATAGATCACTAGTTTAATGTACAGTTAAATTATACAGCTTTATATTATAATCTTTATAATCATCATCGCGCTTTGTAGTGTTATTTACAATAGCTATTTTTAAATGACTAAACTAATGATTGACTAAAATAAGTATCATTTAACATTTTTTTTATTATTTTTTTTCTTTACTTTATAAGTAGAATTAAGGATTCAAAAACATTTAGAAACTATTGTTTTCTTAACTAGTACTGTGTTTCATCACCAGAGAACTGCAGTTATGTCAAGTTTACGTTTTTTAAGTTATATTGTCTGCGATGGACTGGTGACCTGTCCAGGGTGTACCCCTGCCTCTCTCCCAATGTGTGCTAGAGATAGGCACCGGCAGACCCCCATGACCCCCAAAAAAGGGAATTAGCGGGTTAGAAAATGAATGAACGAATGAAGGAAAAGTTATATTGTCTGCAGTTTTTTCTTGTAATGCTTTGATAACACCGGCTCTGTTTGAGTTTGTTGTATGTTTATCAGTTAGTTTATATTTCCTGTTATCAAGTTTTGGTTAGGTTTTCCCCCTTTAGGGCTTCTCTGTTATTTTTTTTATGTTCAATAAACCTTTTTTAGCTCAACTCCAGCCTTTCTTTATCCGTATTTTTCCTTCAATCACCCAACATCCTGACATGTATATTCTCTACTAATTGTATGCATTATCTGCACTTTTAAAATAAAAAGTGCATTTATTTGCATCTTTAAAGTTAAATAAGTATTTCATTAAATAATTTGTTATTATGTCATACGGTTTTGTGACTAAATTGTTCGAAAAGCAATATCAGTCTGAATGGTCAATGGACGTGATTCTACGATGGCCTGGTGAGCTTAATATTGGCACTAGCACCTTGATGCATATTATTATTAAAAGGTGGATTAGATGATGGAGGAAAAAATCCCTGTTGGATAAAAAACAGCGAAAAACTGTCAACTGTGATCGCCAACATGATACTTTAAAATGCCCTACTGTTGGCATTAACAGCATGTTCACTATAAATCTGTTAAATTACTGTAGTTAAGCAAATACTAAACCTTCTAATATTTTTTTATTTGTTGATTTTAAAAATACTACACACTACTGAGTACTTTCCTGCAAAATGATTTGGAATTTATTTATTTACTTTGTTTTACTTTATTAAAATACATTTCATTTAAGTATATTCCTTTAGCATTTACAAGACTTGAATTATGTAAGTCTCTGACTGTTGTTTGATGTTTTTATTTTTGTGTAGTGTGGCATCAGATAATAGGTTATCTTCAGGGAAGTCACGCTGGCATCAGTGCACACACATATTTACTGTCACAGTCACAAACACACAGGCCAGCGCTCTTTAGTTTATTCAGATTGGATACTTTCACTGGCTTGCAAACACACAGTGCTTCTGATCAACCATTGCCTTCCGCTTAGATTACCAGCCTAATTGGCATTCATAAGTCTCATGTGATGCATGCGTGGGTTTGTCTGTTAGCGTGTCTGTGTGGAGTTCATTTAGTGAAGGAGCCAAAACAAGTACAGCTGATATCAAAATAGATCTGTTCCTATTTTTAGTTGATTTTCATTGTTACGCAAAGATTTAGGTATTTGTGTGTGGTTATGTACATTCTAAATAACCTAAACAACACAACATGTATTCCAAACCCACATAATTAGCAGTCGCGTGTGTGAAGAATGAGAAGCCAGCGGAGAAATGCAGAGGGATGATCTCAAAGACCACATTCAGGATCAGCCAAAGATAGATGTGAGAGTCACGATGAGGTAGTACAGTAGAATTCTGAGTAGAATACTGAAATAGAACCTCAAAACAATACACAAGAAATGTAAGGAACTAAATGTTTGTGAATGCTCAGCATAATATCGGCGTGTAGAATGAGTGAGAATTCTCAGACCTGAACTGAGTAAGAGGGGTCGGGTATATTTATATAGCGCTTTTATTTAGAAGACTCAAAGCAGTTTCACTGAAGGTTAAAGTGTAAATTAGTTCTACTTTGAGCATGTTTTCTGAGACATAAATGGTTTAGGAAAAGTTTTTAGTTAGTTGGAATTTGATGTCAGTACACAATCCTCAAACTCACACTATTTGCAAAACGTCACGGATTATGCCAAGGTTTCCCTGTATCATGTGGTTTTTCGATGGAAATCTTTTACAGAAAGAATCACCCTGTCATTTACATTTGGCAGCTGCTTTTATCCAATGCGACTTACATATTAATTAACACATCCTTTCCCTGGGATTTGAACCCATGACCTTTGCGCTGTTATCACAATTCTCTACCAACTGAGGCTGGTTGTGAATTCATTGTGTTTGAAAAATGAATACAATTGATTTTGGTGGATGGATAGATTTAATAATAAAAGTACTATTGTTATGTCTCATTTTTTTCTGTTTACATCATGCGTTTTTTGTGTTTTATGCTATTTGCAGTTTTTGCAGCAATCTATGTGTCCCTCTGTCCATCCATCCATCCATCCATCCATCCATCCATCCATCCATCTATCCATCCCTCCCTCCATCCATGTTTTTGGACTGTGAGAAAAAAACTGAAAACCCACACAAACACATGAGGGACAAGGCACTTTCTCTCAGTAAGTAGCTTTAGGTTTGTTTGGGAATTTTTACACTGATATGCCCCCTGTGTTTTGGCAAAATTTAGTCTTTCTTTCATGGCAAAACTTTATCATTTCACGTCACGTCAAGTTTTTATAACTTGATCTTCAATTATAAATCAACTACAGTGTTTTAAGTGTGTTTCTGTTTTTTCAGTTATATACTCAGAAAATGTAGGGGACATCAAATGGCAGTTTCTCTTAAGCTGATGGACATTTTGTGGTTATATAAAATGTGATTAAGCTATATTTAGGGCTCGAGCACCGAAGGAGCTCGGGCCCAACGGGCTCGAGCACCGTAGGTGCAAGAACCCTATTGTTTCTGTTAGGATTATTATTATTTATTATTATTATTATTATT